>JAEIIH010012406.1:0-12440 GCA_018904745.1 Drosophila orosa
ATAATGCAATTGTATGCAATTATCACGGTTGGTTGGCTGCTAAGCTGTTGCAAATGGACAAATCATAAAATTATGGCTAATATCAATATGGATGCTATTTAAAGAGATATTGGCTTGTGGGAGTTCAGGAATAAATACGTATTTGTGGCACATAGCAACTGAAAAGTGCAATTATCGGTCTGTAGAGGCAGTTTAAAACCAAATGAAAGTCTTATTTTTTAAATAAAGCCATCAGTGCTCGACAGTTTCATTTAAATTCAGCATTTATTGTTTTTGTCTTAAGCTCAGCCATCAAAATCTTTTGAAATACAAATTCAGAGTAAAGTTTCCAGCAAGGACAATTATTACGCCGAGTTTTATATATCTTCTTTCCATAAGAACAGATTTAAATAAGGCAAGTGGCTTGGATCCACGCGAACAAAGAGTTCATTAATTGCGTGGGTTAAGCTCTTATTAAGCCATATTACCAAGAATCGATTCATAATTAAAGTAATGCCGAAATCATTAATAAAAGGATGCCGTCATTCCCAAATTGCACAGTGATTATATGTTGCTTTTTGGAAATTAATACTGCGGGACTCGGCAGGGGCAGGAAATGTACCAGACACTTGGGACAGATGGGGTGGTAATGCTTTAAAGAGAGTTCCCATATTCGATTTATTTCAGATAATAAATCCAGCAAATCATCAGAATGTCATATTAAATTTATTTGTGCTTTGCAAATAGAAAATAAATCTAAAATATATTACTTGTATTTGTTTCTGCTGTTAACTGAACCCTTTCCACACATCCTATCCAGATGTTCTCTTAAAATAAATTTCATTAAAAACAATTTCGCCCAAAGCTTTGAAGAAAACTTGCTTATTTTTATATACTTATATGTTCCATATCCAATAATCCTGCACTTGACAGAATAAAAAGCTTTGATTTGTCTTTTCTTTACTTTACAAACTTTGTATTTATAAACTTTTTAGCTCTTGGTATTTATGAATGAAAACAATATTTTCAATGCAATTTCCTTCTGCCTAGAGCTAAGATTTTATTGGTTCTCCTAGAGCGAAACCAGGAATGGTAAACCTTTCTTGCATACACTTACCATCCTCATATTGCGTAGCTTTCATTAAATATTTTCATTAAGTTGGCCACTAATTAACAATTACCCCACTTGGTAGTTACAGTCTCTTGGCTCTGAAGAGATTTCTTCTCCAATAAGTTTTCTGCCTTCCCTAATTTTTTAATTTATGAGGAAAAAGTTAAATGTTTATATGTACATATGTCTGCCGGTGAACAGAGGGAGCAGCTGTCATAGCAACAGTGAAAAGTATGCTCTTAAAGTATTCAATTTAAAGATGAGATTCCGTGGATAAGAAGACAAAAAAACAATGTTAACTTTGGCAAAAGGCTCTTTAAATATCAAATGTACACGGCATTCGCTGGAAATTTAAAAGGAAGCTGTTTCGGAGAAACTTTGCTCTGCTCCAGTACTTTCAGCAGGTGACTTGAATACATTCGAAGTCAACGAAAAGCCTTTCGCCACAGAAGGTGGTATCTATTTCCTTAGAAGTACTAATTAAAGCGTATTATAATTGTGATAATTATAGACGTCAAAACCATTGTTAGAACATCAATGAAGTTAAACCATTTAAATTTATCTTAAGTGTTGCCAGGGGCGATGCTTAAGATAAAGACTTCCGCTGGCGTGTGCTCTAGGATAGAAAATGCTTTAATGAATTTAATATGAATTAATGCAATTATACGTTTCCTGTTCTTCAGGATTCTTAGAAGTCCTGGGATTAAATTAAGCCAGCAAAAAATTAAATTGAACAAAACGCAGATTAAACTTTTTGATGCGATTACTTAAAAGTCAATGGCACTTATCAATAAAATTCCAACAGTGCGGGATACCGAAAATTAAAAGGAGGGCACAAGTAATTTCAATTATAATTTCTTTTACCATTCGGGGTGTTCTCATAAAAAAAAAGAAGATATTGTATACAGAGGTTTACCACCCGCGAGTTCGCCCTGACTTCTTGGCAAAAAAACAAAGGCTTCTCCAACTTTGTTTTTATTTATTTCTCATTTTCAGTGATGTTTTTATGACCACAATTAAAACATGTTTTTGTGACAGAAAAAAAAATACATTGAAAGCTTTGCTAAATTATAACTAATTGCTATAAATTGACAGCAAATGTTTTGTCTAATTAGTTCTTATTTATTTCGTATTAAAGTGTAAATTAATCAAAGAATGTATTTGATGTAAGAGAGACTTTGTTAGAGTATAGATTAATGCGTTGCAGCTTTTTATTATTTATTGAATTCATTCCCTTAACGGCAATTTAAACAGACATGACATGACCAAATGGGGAAAATATTAATTAAAATCGGAAAGGAAGGGGGATATGCGACGATTGGTTGACTTGCTGCCCATTCATGTTGATAAATAACTGTGCACAAAGGGCAATTTTATATTCTTTGCAGAAGTCAGGCAATTTATTTGGTTGCCACTGAAAAAGAGTCAACAGTTCTGAATTAATTCGATATATTGATATCACTTAATAAAATCATACCTTCTTCTGCACACAAATCCCTCACGAACCCTTGTCAACGGACACACATTCACATGTGTTCCTCTGAATATATATTTCCGGATCTACACGTTTTCCCTCATTTATATTCCACAGAACTGCAAGGACATTGGCTTCGGCTCTGGCATTTGCCAAATTGATGAGGCCAAACAGGACTTCTGATGGATTTGCTGCTGAGCTTTTTATTTGGTTAGCCAGTCAGGCTTATAAGTGAGAATAATGGTTCGTTTCCCTACCGAAATACACTACCTCTTAAGCCTGTTTGTTTTGTTTTTGCTTTGGTTTCAATTAAATCGGGTATATATATATATATAAAGGGTGAACTCAAGAGATTAGAACAGCTTACTAAGCTATCAATGGGCTCTGTAAAAGCCGTAGTTATACCTATTATTCTTTATTTTCCATCACAGACCACATGACCGCTGTCAATCCAATTCACAAAACGTCAAGAAAATCAAAACATGACGAGAAAGGGCTTTTCAGAAACTAAAGCGAATTCGCTATACGCTGAATTAATTTGGCTTATATTTTATGTTACCTAAAATGAGAAATATAATAAGATCAATAAAGATGGCTTCAAAATGTTAGCTACTTAATATTTAGAATAAAATTCTTTATTGCGTAATTCTAAATATCTTTAAAAGATGACTGTAAATAGCAGTTTCTGTACCAAACCTGATAATCAGTTTTGCAAATTCGAAATCAATTAGTATGGTGTCCAAAATATGAAAAAAAAATACAGGAAATTAAAAAAACATAATTTTGAATACAGTTTTTTAAAAGATTTTAAATAGCAATTTCTGTGCCAACCCTGATAATTATTTAATAAATTCTTGTAAACAATTCATAGGGTATTCGATAAAATACCTCAAGGGACGAACAGTTAGGATGTGTTTTGATGGGGGGCAGCGCAATCATTCCCAAATCATTTGGCTGTCCTACAGCCTGAGCCATAAATTCCATGATGTTTTTCGGGACAGCTGGCGTTGACTTGTGGCCCAAATGAGGCTGCCATTAGAATTGCAAATGTGACAGACCGATATGTATTATGCATGCACATACACAATTAATACAGCACGTAGTTTACAATTATTAACGCTAGATTTCTATTTTTTGCGTGGGATCCGATCCAGTTACTCCTCTGATACTCACCCGCATTTGCGAATATTCCGCGAGGAATCCAATATTTATTGTGTCCGACAGGCGGCGAGTAGAACCACCAGTTTGGAGGCTCCCCTGACAGCCCAGAAGGACGAAGATGCAACAGAATGCAGTGCCAGCAGAGGCTGGCATCCTTAACGGCATCCTCGATGGCAATAAAGTTTTATTTTGCACTCAACTGACACTGACACCCCGGGACACAGGATCTCCGGGACACGCGACACCGAAACCGACTTTCGTTTGATGCTCTTAAAGGACGCGGACTCTCACATGGTCACGGGCGGCAACAGTCATTTGTTTACTCAAATCCCCTATCCGTATCCGTTGCTATCCCAACAGGTGTGCCTGCATCTGAGCCTGAAATCCAAACTCGCTCGTTACTCCGTTCCCGGGCACTCAAACACTGTCGTAGTCCGTCGCCGACTGAGGCTGTTCGGGCCGATGTAGTCCCGCTTTTATAGCCTTCAAGCTTCGTGTCCTTCCACGGAATTCGTTTCGTTACGGCTCGGAAATACGGCGGAGTGGGCTGAGTTTTTCAAAGGGGGGGGGTTACGCCAAAATTAAGTGGTCTATGAATGACAAAATCACCAGAGCCTGGGGATCACGAGAGCTGGACAAGTGGGCGGCCGGGTCAGCACCAGTACCAGTCCCGTCCCTGCGCTTAATTCCATTGCCGTTGGTCAGTTGGACAGGATGCTGAGGACTTTGTTTATTTGTTTCCCGTCAGCAGCCAGAAATTTTTTCGGTTTTTAAATTTAGAGTGACCCAATGATGAGATGTCTTGGGTCACACAGGTCCGACAGGTTGGCCATCCGCCTGTCAAGCACATTATTTTCGTCTTTCCTGATACTCATCCAGGCAATTTTCATCCACAAATTGCAATCATACTTTCGACATGCAATCAGTCTGACAGTCAATTACGGGGATAATCTGTTGTTTTTCCTGTGCGATGGCGTAACTACAAGCAAAAGGCTATAGGTTAAGGATCATTGAAAAGGCTGAAGGACTTCTAAGCTACCTTATAAGAATTTAACTTGTTTTATTTGTTGATTTATAAACGGAAGTTACACATATATTTATACATAAAGATTTAAAAAAATTTGCAGAATATACACTTTAAATCCTTCAAAAAGGACACCCTTTATATATTTGCGTTGCAGAATTTCAAGTTCAAGGCCACCGAACCTGCGATTTTGGCACCCCTCAACATAGAAATCTGAGCTTGTCAAAACATTGAGAGTTGATGGGATTTTCTCACCTAAAAT
The DNA here is from genome assembly GCA_018904745.1 of Drosophila orosa. NCBI lineage: Eukaryota > Metazoa > Arthropoda > Insecta > Diptera > Drosophilidae > Drosophila > Drosophila orosa. The sequence continues at coordinate 5,012 of JAEIIH010012406.1, forward strand.
CGGAATGCAAATGTAGATACTTTGGTTAGCATTCCGCATGAAACAGCGTCCTGGATTGGGACTTTCATGTCAACACATTAGCATTAATTGCGTTGTACTTTTATTTGCGATTGTAATTGGCTTGCATTTCTAATTGAATTTTTGACTTGGGCTTCTCGCATAACTTGTTAGACATTTCACATTCGCATTTGCCTGGCACCTGACTTGGGTTTTTATTTTCAATTGCCAGACGAGAGCCTCCATGGCTGGCTAAGGATAAAGTAATTTGCAACTGAACACCACTTTCCTAAGAAGCTACTCAATAAGCAAGGCAGTGAGAGTCAAAAAGATAAGACGGGTTCGAAAATTAAATTAAATAAATGTGTTCCTTATACAACATTTAACATAATATCTTTAAATTGCAAGAAACATTATTTTTAAATAGTAAATTAATGATTTCAATAATAAATACCCATTTCATTAATGAAATAATCGAATTTTCTAAACAAGAAATTAAAAAAACCTTCTTGAAATTTAATATAATTATTCCGCATTGAGAAAAGAAGGGTCTTCCTTCTAAAACAAAAAAGCACATATTTCTGTTATTAAAATAAAATAAATAACAATTAATTGTAGCATTATAAATAAATTAATTAATATAAAAAAATGAATCCACTTCAACTTTAGCAAATCAATGGTTTTATATTACTGCAACGCACTGTAGTCCTGCACTTATTCAGTTACCATTCAAATATTAGGCCTCTGCCGTGTCCTTGATCGCTCTAAAGGTCCAAGTTCAATTTCAATTCTGGCTTACAATTTGATTCCAGTTGAGCCGACGACACACGTAAGCTGATTGAAATGATAATTTCATTTTAACTCTCCTTGTGGCGACTCCCAGTTCCTGTTGCCTCGTTGCCAATGGCTGGCTACTCCCTTGTCCCGGCCAACAGTAGTTGAGGAGGACTCTCAAAACCATGACAATTCAGATTGCAGTATGAGTTGCTCCGTTTCCACATGACAATACCATTCGACAAGTGTCTCGGATGCTGAAGTTTCCTGTGCCGTGAATTATGCATTGAATGGAGCACAAATGATGCCAGGACATGTGGAAACGGCACATTTAAATGAATCTGCTTAAGTCCGGCTGAATATTTTATTTGACAGTCATTTTAACTCACATTATTATTCGAAATTAAACTTACCATACGCACGCACAAATGGCTGTATTTAAATTTTATTATTTTTGGATTTGCTGTCGATACGCGTCTTTCTTTTTTTGGTTTCATGGGAATCAGTTTGGTGACTCGAAATTTGCATATAAAAAGTCAAATTTCAACAGTCAAATTGCGGGGAAAAAGTTTTTGCCATTGTTGAATATTTCCCATTGAAAATGTGTACAATAAATCTTTTTAAAGATTAACACCCTCTGTCAGAAATGAGTGATGCGGAATTTAAGAGGACGAAGGAAAAGCCAGGAGAGTAAATAAAAAATATTTGGGCCTACACTTCCGTGGAAGTTCAAGCACGGAATGGCAAGCAATAATCCTCGGGCCATTTCTTGGCTTTATTTATGTACGGCCAGAGTGTTATTTCTAAAATGTATTAAAAATTAAATATTGATTTTACAGAATATAAGCTCCCTTTTTGGCCACTGTTAATTATAAATGCAAATAAGTTGGTTATTTCTAAGCGTAGACTTTGAAAAGCTAACACATGCAGCAAGTTGATTGCATTTTCACTAAGTTGCAACGGTCTGGAAGCAGAATAAATAATGTTCTACTAGCTAGTCACATTTAATTTTGTTAAATGCTATGCATCAACATAGTTTCATCAGCTTCAAGTCCATAAACACGTTCATCCCATGGAAAGAATTGCAGCCTGTCAAAGCTGACACAGTTGCCGGGATTCACACTTGCTCAAGGCTTAAATAAAAAGTGTTAGAGAACAGAAATTACTCACAGCTGTATTTTTCCCGGGATTGCAATATAAATACAGCATAAAACTGGCCGCTAGAAAATAACTTTGGTTGCAGGCCAAAGCCCCGAAGCGCTGGACAATTAAGGGAAAAGTGCTTTGATGAAAAATAGCGAATTTTTTCCATGCCTTTGCCAGGATCAAAGGGAGATGTGCATTTGATAGAATTTATACAATTCAAGGGGAATTTATTTTATCTGTTGCTAAATAAACTAGGTTTTTTTTCGATGCTATCGATGCTTCGTTAAAATAGTAAAATTTCTATACAATTTATTTCGATAATAAATCCATTTAAAAGAAATTTGAATTATTGCGGGCATTGTCTTATGGACTTATGTTTCAGATTAGTTTGGTTTTTATATTTGGTTGAATATGTTTGTATTTTTGTTTAATTTAAAATGGTATTATTTAACATCAATAGCAGGGAAATGAAAAAATAATAAACACACAAAATTGGGTCCTGGATAACATATTAAAGTGAATAAAAATATTTTAATAAAGTTATATGGACTTTTTATATAGGAAATAATAAGGAGCTTGCTCTTATTTATTAATTCTTAATTAAGTAAAGGTTAAATAAGCCTTTTACTACCTTTTTCTCCCCCTGGTAAACAATAAAAATGGTTTCCTATAAACTATCAAATTATACACCATTTTAATACACCTTTCTTTAGTTTAACATCTTTTCAGTGCTGTTTAATCGCTCGTATATGTATTTACAATGATATTTGTAAGCCTATACATAAATGCAGACCTCTTGGGTGTCACTTAATAAGTTGGTAAGGGTGCTGAGAGTTTTTAAATTCGAAATCCTTTACTGGTAATGGGCCAGAGCCTCTTTGTTAATGACGCCCGCGTAGCTGGTGTACTTCGGCGAGGTTCCATTGAGGGCAATGAACTGCTCGGCAACCTCAACGGCGACACGGACCTGAGCCTCGGCGGTGCTGGCACCCAAGTGGGGCGTGGCCACCACCTTCGGGTGGCTGATGAGGGCCTTGGTGACCGCAGACTTGGGCGGCTCTTCGGGATAAACGTCGAAGGCGGCGCCTCCCACTTTGCCACTCTCGAGGCCATCGAGAACAGCCTGCTCATCGACAATACCGCCGCGGGCAACATTCACCACCTTGACGCCCTGCTTGCACTTGGCCAAGGACTCCGAGGATATGAGATCTACCACGAGAATTTAAATATTATTTCCATGTTTTTTAAATGCATGTTCAAGGCACCACTCACTTCTCGTGGCTGGGATCAACGGCGTGTGCACGGTTATATAGTCTGCCAGGGGCCAGATCTCCTCCAGCGTCATCTTCTCAATGCCGGCTGCCTTGGCCTCCGCCTCCGTGGTAATGGGATCAAATCCAATAATCTGCGAAGCACTTAGGGCTCAATAAAAGGTGCACCGGGACTCACTGGAAGTGTACTCACCCTCATTCCCCAGGTCTTCATGCGAATGCCAACCTCGCGACCTATGCGTCCCAGTCCAAGAACGGCCAGGGTTTTTCCATAGAGCTCGGTGCCGGCATAGAGCTTCCTGTCCCACCGACCCTCCTTCATGCTCTGGCCTGCAGGGACGACAGGTCGGGCCAGGGAGCCAATTAGGATGCAAGTCAGCTCACAGGCCGAAATAGAATTGCCTCCCGGAGTGCTGAAAGCGACGAGAGTTTAGTTAAGCATTCCCTAAATGCCGCCACTGGACTGGGTGTAAGCGGTGGCGTTTGTTGTGACTAGACAGCATTATGCAAATGCCCACCGAAAAGAAGAGGGGACAGGGTCAGAGTGGGGAGATGAGCAAAATATGGCAATTTTCGCGCTTGGCTCTGTATCCTTGGCAACGTGAACCACCAGCCTTCGTCCTCCATCCTTCCCCTTTGGTTGACACTCGTCGTCGTCCCTTAATTATGCGTGTCAAACGGCGTCAATTGACCCAAGTGATGCCTTTGGTTGGGGTATCGATGCGATGCGATAGCGACAGCCAATCCCACAGTTCAGAATGCGCATAATTATTTTGGGGGCGGCTGCCCCGATCGGAGCTAACACTGGGAGAAATACTGTTTACACTGGGGAAAAGGGCCTTAGACGAAAATATAGACTTCTTCAGGTTCTATGTATTATTCAGTATTCTATATAATATAGCCAAGTTCTCTCATGACTTTTAACAATTAAAGAGACTTTTAAAAAATGTATATGGAAAGCTAAGCAAAATTTCGTGGCCATTACTCCTCAAAAAACAATCCACATTTTTTTCTCATAAAGAACAGAAATTATTTTATGTACAAAACTCTTTCCCAGCCTTTAAAAACACTTGACTAAACTAATAATTCCCTCAAGAAGGTTGTTTTTATGGGAAAGGGTGTCTGTGCATATATTAGCACAGAGCTGCGGGGAATCCTTTTCGGTGCAATGCACTGGCAGCTTAAGGAGCACTTACTTGAGGACAACGACATTCTGGGCCGTGGCTGCAGGAACGTCGATGTTGTCAACACCAGCGCCCGCTCGTCCCACAACCTTCAGACTCCCAGATCCGGCGGCCAGAACTTCCGCGGTTATTTTCGTATCCGAGCGCACAATGGCGGCATCAAAGTTCTGTTAAATGAACCAATTTAATAATTAGCAAAGATAAATATTTACAAGTAAATTCCGTGTAATTCCCACAACCATTGGGTTGACCAAGCAAAGTTTCCTCTATTCAAGCTTAGGTTTAAATGTGGGCAACTCCTATCATCTGGGAAACCTCAGCTGCTTGGAGTTATAAACGTTTTAAGATTTCCAGAAGAGATTTATTAGGGTTCTATGCTATTTCCGGAATTTTTCGGTTTTTTTTTGGAATATTCAATATTAATATTAAATGTTAAAGCAGCATCGTCTGATCCGACTGTTGTTGTGATAAGAACTATTCGATTGGGCCTACAATAATGGTGATAATAATGTCTAGCGAGTTTAGTTTTAATTAATTTGACACTTTAGGAGTGACACTATATTACTGATAAGACTAAAGCTTAAAGAATTTGCTTTATACAATTTAAACAAATGTATAAAACTGTGGTTAATATGCCACAGAAAATAAAGTAAAGAGGGTTTTCTCTTTAATAGTAGCTTTGCAAATGCACACTCAATTTAAGCCTGATTCTTTATTCATTTTATGTAGTCCAGCAATTTATCTAAACTCGCAAATAAACAATGCATTTTATTCAGATTTGTTTGTAGAAATATTATATGTCTGTATAAACAAGCATTCACGCATGATTCAAACAAAATTCATAAAATAGACTTTGCACGTTATATAAATGGAAATAAAATGTGAGAAAATTGTATGTTGCCATCGGAAAATAATAAACTTTGCTTAAATTGATTTCATGGACTTTACTTTAAAACCAAGACAAGAATTTTTAATTTAATAAAAAATATATTGCAAATCATTGTAGTAACCCAAATGAATGATTATTGAATTTATTGACAATGTCTAAAATGAATTGCAGTGCGGTCAAATTGTTATCACTTATTTTCAATAACAAATAAAAGTAATTCCTGAATGCAATTCGAGTGGAATGTGCCGCTGATAATACTTATGCATATGTTTTCTGTTTTTTTGCTTTGCACTTTTAAGTTGCTGTGCTGATGCCTTACGTAATCTTGCGCTTAGTTACAGAGTAATTGAGATAGGTTGCCAGCACTCACACAGTTACATGTTGTAAGTGAAATTCACGAGCATGCACGTGTTTTTAAACCGCACTTGAATCACTCGCAAAGGGCTTTCAATTACATTTCAGCTATCTCTCTCCACATGCAGCGACACACATTAATTCACCTGTGCTGTAAGCCCTAAGCTCCACTCACCTTCACCTCCTTGCAGAGCTCCTCCACGGGGAGTTTCAGCTTGTAGGTAACCTTGTCAAAATAGGAAAAACGGTAAACAACTTTGATTAAAATGTGCAATCAATTAAGTGCAAGTATTGTCTGAATGTCCACACCTACATAAGTGAGGTACTTGAATAAATGCATTTACAGTGGTGACTCGCAGATGGTGCAGAAATTATTGTAAAATAAAGAAAAACAAATGCATAAGTAAGTCAACAATGAAAGGGGAACATTATTTATAAGAATTATAATTAATATTTATTTATTTTACTTTAGTATTAATTTTATTTATCATAAAATATTACAAATAAATATAAGAAATTAACTCAATATATTTTTAAACTTACATTTTCATCTATAAACTTACATTTTTACAGCAAAGTTTATTTGATTATTTATTTGCGAGTAAAGACTGTACTTGCAAGCACTTGTATGGGTGTGTAGGCGTATTTGCACAATTGAAAAAAGCTATATTTTCCATAAATAAACTTACATTAATCCCATGCTGTTCCAGCAGCTCCACGCAGGATTTGTCCACAGCATCGCAGACGAGAACTTTCTTAATATTCAGGGGCATATTTGACTTTGTTAAAAATCTGTATAACCAGAACAATTGTGTTAATTTTTCGCCAATCACACTTTCCGCACCAGGCTATCTGCGACACTCAGCGAGCAAAATGTACTGACTTTCTGAGCAAAACCGGCCGGCCATCGAACCTGACTTTGACAGCCGCTCCCTGCTCTCCAGTGCACTGGCGATCGTTGTGGTTTTCGCTTGATAACTGAGCGGAGAGCCCCACTTGGATCCCAATTGCTCTCACTGTTCTCCCTGCGTTGCTCTCTGTGATCGGTTCCTCTTTGTTTGAGTTGTTTTCGGAAAGCGAATTCGCTTTTGCGTGCAAAACAACAATATTAACCCATCTATGACCATGTGCTGATTATTGAATCATTAAAAAATATATTCAAATATTAACAACACCATTCAATAAATATTGAAAGCGTTTTTAGTTTCGTGAAAATAAAATTAACAAGGAGAGAAGAGAACCTTTAAACCTGTAATGTAATTATATGTGAACATCTTACTTTGGAATATATTTTACATATATATTTATATTTACTACAAATATTAAAAGCTATAATATTATATGAAGGTTATGGAACATTTATTCTTGTGGCAAATTTATATTTACTACAAATACTAAAAGCTATAATATTATATGAAGGTTATGGAACATTTATTCTTGTGAAAAATTTACAAAATGAAAAACTATCTCCGAACCTGTAAAGTCCTGATATGTGGCCATCCTATCGATATCTCGGGGAATATAATAGCTAGGGATATGAAATTTGGTATGTAGACTTTATTGATACTTACGAAGGTAGAACTCACGCTTTTATTGTCAACGATTTTTGACCTAAAAGGAAATTCCTTATTTTTTCCTATAAATAAAAAGGATCATCCAATGATTTCTTCAGTACGATTATTCAAATTCATCGCAGTTTTATAGTCCCCAAACCTTAGTACCTAAGTAATCCCATCCCGCAATATAAAACAATTGCCATATATTTATACCCTTGCAGGGTATTATAATTTTAGTCAGAAGTTTGCAACGCAGTG
>JAEIIH010012414.1:0-19436 GCA_018904745.1 Drosophila orosa
TCCTTTGAATTCATAAAGCTTTTCATTGATAAAAGTACTTTAGGCTAGTTGTTTCCAGGAAAGTTTGGCCATAACTAAATTTCATTCAAGGGAATTCATTAAACAGAAAAGTCGTCAATGGTTTTATGTGTGGAAAAATACAATTTACGTTAGGTGTAACAAATTACTGAATATTATATACCAACATTGTTTGGGCTTTCGTAATAAGTAAATATAATTTTGTCTTTTTTATCAATTATTTTCTCTTATCAAATGCATTTTCTCAAGTATTTTATTTTGACCACTTGTCGTGTGAGTAATTCCGCTGCCTTACACACGAAATTTAACTACTTATCGGCCCGGCCAGCGTACACAAGTATTTTTTTGTTTTATATCTTGAGCTGCTTGGGCTGGCCCCACCTGCCAAAGCGACTTTGATGATAGTGGAGAAGGCTCCTTTGCACTCCCATTTGAATGGGTCTAGAGCGACGGTGGTGATAACCTCAAGAACCCCCATTATTATTAGCCGTAACAATAACAATCGTGTCATATGATTGCCACAGCTCAAGTGCCCCTGAATTCAAAAACAGAAAACGGCAGCCTCGAGCACTCGAGGAGGCGGCTTCTGACTTTGTTTTTGGCCTCTTTGGACATTATTTAACGATGATCAAGCTTCAGTTATTGACCTAACCTAAGTGGGATTAGCTTGCAGTCTAATCGAAGGGAAGAAATATATATTTTTAGCCCTGCAACTAGTTTGTAGATAGGGGAAAATTTATAGCTATTGTTCTGAATTATAACTAGCGTTCTAAATTCTATTTTAAACGCTCACAAGAATAATTAGTTGAACTCAAATTACTTTAAATTAAATGATTAAAGTAATTACGTTAATATGTTGATTAATTCATTGAATTATCTTGACAAATTTAACACCACAATAGCCTGTAATTATTTGTAGTTTATGATTAGAATTTAAAAATTAAACAAACAAAACCATTAGCATTAGTTTAAACTGGAAACAACATTGTTTTTTGAGGATTCCTTCAATGTTAGTGATCATAATTTATAGCTAATTTAACCTTTTTCTTTCTGAGAAAACCTTCAGTCGTATCTAATCGATTATTTGCTATTTCTTTATTTTCAGGCAAAGAGCCGGCACTGCGCTCCTACACCGAAATCCAACAGCTGCTGCAGCAGGGCAAGAAACGTGACGTGAAGAATATACTCAGGGAGAACTCGTGGCCCATCAACTCCCCAATCCGATCCCAGCTATGGCCAATGCTGTGTGGCCAGCACCAGACCAAGGAGCACATGCTCGATGGCTTCTACTGGGAGATGGTTCACCAGGTAAGAAAACCTCTACCTACTACTTTTTTTTATAATATATTATTATATATATATTGTTTTTTCAAACCTTCAAGGTCTTTGGCACCACGGAGCTGTCGGAGAAGCCCATTATGCTGCCCGCCTTTGTGGATGCCACCCATTGTTTGCCGTATCACCTGACCAGCACCGGCAGAGCCGTGGCCGATCGCATCGTGAATGTCCTGGGCTACGATTGCCCTGATATTACCTACAGTCCAGTATTGTATCCCATTACATCGATACTATTGCATTTCATGTCGGGTGAGTTGAATTTATCAGTACTCGACTTCGTCAGATACTCCACACACACACACCAACACTTGCACACGTGAATGTCAATATTTGATCAAGTCATTTTTTATCGCCTCTACAAAGCACACAAAATAAGTGGCACAATTGTAAGGGAACCCTCGGCCAGCCGATCCTCTCGTTTGTTATACATATATGTATGCCGAGATTCTCAACGCGTATCACAGTTGGTTGCAAATTGATGTATCGTGATTTTCTAGCTAATTGATTTGGCCAACATGCAATGAGCCACTAAATAATTTCAAATGTAAATCTTGTTACTCCCTTGTGTCCCAAGGGTACAGCAAGGAACGTGATTGAAAGGCAGGCAAAAGTTTGGGGAGGTTTAAAATTGTTAAAACTGAATAAATTGAAGAGAAAATAAGGTTAAAACCTAAAGAAAAAACTATAGTTATTTAAAAATGCCTCAAATGTTGTTAAAATCAATTGAAACTGTTTATAAAATGATTAAAAAAGAAATATCTATAAATATCGATACAAATCAATTTAAAATCTTAATAGTTAATATACAACTTATGGCTGACACTGTACCTCAATGTACTTGACCATAGTCAAATGATCAACGTCTAACTGTCTGCTTTAGTTCCGCATTTGTTGTTGTTTTCGAGACACTTTTTTTTTTTTCGTACTACTTTATTATCAGCTCATCATTATTTTATTGTTGTTGCTGTTGTTGCGGGCGGCGACACAATAACACAAACTCAAATATTGGACCTACAGTATAGATTATTTACTCGCAATTTGGTTTCATCCAGTCAGGTGTGGACTGGGAATGAGTAAAGATCCGCCCGATTCCGCCGCCTCCTGGAGTGAGGGAAAATTTCTGAATACGAAATGAGCAATATTCAAAATGAAAATATTTATGTGTAGACAAAAAAAAACCTTCACAACAGATCCATTTCGGAAGTTCATCATGGGAATCGTCTCAGGCTTAACCTCAGATTATATTGACAGCTGGTCATGTGCCCGACCCCACAGATAACCCCTCTCGTCGCCATTGTCTGATAATTATTATCTTTTGTAATCTAATCAATCGCAGATGCGGAACCCCAGGCTGGAATTCATTTATAGATCTATCGATCTTATATTATTATACTTCTCTAAGAATATTATCTCATGTTAATTATCTCGATTTTGTTTGCAATTGGAATATTTATTTGTAGCGCTAATGCGCCTTATTAGTGGGAGCTAACTGATAAGCTGGATTTTTATATTTTTTTTGATGAGGAGGTCACAGTCAGACAGACAGACATACACTCATTTCGAAGGTTTGTTTACACTGTGCGAAAACGGTTGTCCTCCATAAGGCGGCGTCTGGTGTCTGGCAGATAGGGAAACTGAAATTCCGGGCAAGTTCTCAAGGGAATTTCGTTTGTCTTTACAGGGATTTGTTTAGGTTGTACTTTTGGAATATCTATAATACTTATAATAATTAAGTATATGGGTTTTTGGAGTTTACAATGGAAAATATCCATTCAGATCCTTCCTTTCCTTCATTTTCGCAATTGTTTATCTTTAGTCAAAACAAAAATATATTTATTTTACTTATTTTTTCTGTTTCTGAACAAAATTTAAAAGAAAATCCCCATAATTGTCAAACCGAAGGGCACTCGAATTCAAAACAATGTGAAAATGAGTGCTGCTTTTCTATCAACGCATTTCAATATTGAAAATATTCACGATGATTTTCGTGTCTGCCGCTGCTGCTGGTGCATTTTCAAGTTCAAGAGTCGAGTCACCCATAAACAAATGTTTAAAGTGATATAGATAGCACAATATGCATATGTCTGACTGTCTGTTGGCACTTTGCTGCTGACGTCATTGCGCTTCGATTCGATTTTGATTCGTCTTCGTTTTTGCAATTTGCGAATTTCGCCTTTACCCACTTAAAGTAAACAGAGCAAAAGACGGGCAAAGAATAAGAAGAGCAGCAGAAAAAAATAGGGGAAGATTTCAAGGCTTCTTCTCCCTTGTTTGCATTCATTTGGATTCTACTGACACACTTTTTGCTAAACTAAAATCTATAATCTATAGTCTTTAAATGTGCACAGTAGAAAATCATTACGAAAAGGTATTGATTTCTTGGGAAAAATCAAATGAAAATGTAAGAATATTAAAAATACACTTTAATCTTCATTTAATTTCATTTCTTTTCCTATAATTCAACATTTGTTTATTATTTCTAAGTGTTTATAGTTTGCTTTGCCCTGCTGTTTCTGCTTTTCCACTATTCTGCTTTGATTTCGCTTTCTGCTCGGCTAATAATGCCAACACGTGAGCATAAAATTCACATAAAACGCAGACAGAAGACAAAGCAAATGCGCACACATGTGTACTCTATCGTTTATGGTTCTGTTTGCCAATTCTAGTCTGCTCACAGTTCTCAGTTTCTGTCAGTTCGTTGGTTCTGCGTTCTGCGTTCTGCGTTCTCCATTCTTTAGAAGCCTCTTCTCCGATGCCCCATTGTTCTGTTGTTTATGTGGCTCAGTGCCCTGCCCAAACATTGTCGCATATATAGTACTACATGGCGTTGTGCATATTTGTTTTGCACGATTCTTTTATATGGAGTGGCTGGATCTCCTCCGGGTCGGGTCTCATCATCATCGCCTCAAATACGAGTAGTAGTAGTAGTTGGCTATGCCCGGCACGCACGATTCGGATTAAAATATATGGAATATTCGTCAGTACTTGGCTTTAATGGCCCGTGGCTCTGACGTCAGTCTTGAGTCAGGTAGGGAGTACAAAAAAAAAAAAAATAAATCGGAATATACATATATAAACCCAGTCAATTTGCATTCCTCGTTGCCCTTTTCCATTTATATTCATGACCCAAGTAAACAACCGAAAGGGGGGAAGGTTTTCAAGGTTTTCTTGGTGGTATTAGGGAACTTTGCTTTACTTACGAACTTTCCTCAACCAGCACAGAGAGAAAAGGATTTAATTAAAGGAGGTTAATATTTTAGGATGCTCTAGAAATATCTAGAGGTTTTTAAACTCCTAAAGAGATGTCTTAGAATATATATCACAATTTTATATAAAATATAAAGCCTAATTATTGTGGGGTTTTAAATACTTTTATATCCTTAATCCACATTCTGGGGCAGCGGAGGGCACGAGATCTAACGGTCTGAGCAACAGCTCGGCCAGCTGTCTCCGAAAAAAGATAACAGTTTGAGCAGCGTGAGCCAATTGAGCCACGGCGTGCCCTTCGCTGTTCTAGGGTATTTCAAGAGCTGTCAAATTTCAATTCAAAATATTATTTTCGCTTTTATCTAAACTTATTAAGTGTTTTGTATATTTTTCCCACTTTTGTTTTTTTGCCCTGAGAAATATTTGCATTGTTTATGTTTAAGTTTGTTGAGCTAATTAAAGCAGAGCAGCAGATGAAATCCCGTTCTATCTCGACTGGAGGAGGTGTGTTTAGACTATCTTTTTTTTTCGCTATTTTTGGCTTTGGTTTATATCTCATAAATAACTCGACACGTGCTCTCTGACGTTGTAGTGACTTATAAAGCCCGCGGTCTCATTAGCAAATCAACCTATGCTCCGTTTTTATGCCGACCATTTAAATATAGAACAACCTTATCGCTCGATTTCAGCCAAGTAGTTGTATGTAGTTTCTCTTGCCAGCCATTCAGCTCTTTAATTGCCTAATTAGTGGCACTGCAGTGTTGTGTTCTTTGATTAATTTCAATTGGAAATTGTTTACTTTACTTCTGCTCGCCGGCTGATAATGCAGCTGCCGATGATGATGATGATGATGATGATGATGATGGGTCATTAAAATTTGAGCTGAATGTGTGCAGATTAATGCAATTGCAATGGCAATTTCCATATTAAACCATATAAGCCGACAAGCGTCATGCTCTATAAATAGCGCAGTAAGCAAATAGGCTTAAGGAGGCCCTTAAATATTTAATAAACTTATCAAATGTTTGCTAGCCAGGCGGCGTCTTTCCGCAACAGATAAAAAGTTCAACCCACTATACAGCCATGCACTCCAGACTCTGCTCTCCGATCCCTTGATAATCGAGAGCAGGCCGGGGGAACCTAAGTGGAACCGCCTTTGGCCGGAGTAATCCACTGATAAGCCGGCGAAATCCGCTGATAACGCTCTTTTGTTTATTCCTCGGCTTTCGAAAGTAATTAAACTTTGTAATGCTGCAAATCAATTGAGGCGATTTGTGCTTCTCCCAAGGAGGAGGAGGAGGAGGAGGGAGTTCATTTCAGTTCAGTATCTAAATTGAATTTTGAGACACTCCAATCCTTGGACTTGACTGATTGCTAATTGATCGATGAGTTGCCTCACGAAACGTTGCTTACACAATTACACCCTTTTTTTTTTGAATGCCTGACAAATTTTTACCACTTTTTGGTTGATTTTTAATCAGACTTTGGAGGTGTGCTAATGAATTGCTCACGACAGCAAAAAAATAACTCGAGCAAAACGCTGGGAGAATATTTTTAGAGCTTCTCCCTACACAGGAAAATAATAAGGGGCTTAAATTGAAAACTTTACTTTACTAGAAATTAAGTTCTAGAGTTTTTACTTGGGAATTTCAAGTAGAAAGCCCATGAGAACTTTTGCGTAATATTTCTTAACCTAAAGAGGTTATCTCTCTTATGATTATGTCCAACAAATAAATAAATCAAATATTTTTTTATCTATATTTAGCTAGAAAATAGGTCTATATATACTTTTCCTTCAAGTGTACTTACGACATTGCATAATTTGATCTAATTTCGAAATCAAATAATCAGAACAAACACACGTCTCGCACAAGCTCGTTGATAAAATTGTGCCAGCTAATTATGGAAAATTGAAGAGGGACGTGGCAGGGCAGTGGCAGGGGAAATGGCATGTGGAAAATGGCAGATGCGATGACGCTGGTCAAAGTGCACTATAAAACCGACGACCGACTGACTGACTGACTGCCTGGCTGATTCTCAACGCATTCTCGATTCATTTTGCGCTGCGTCATTGCGGTAATGCCACTACTTCCAACCACCAACCACCACAAATGCCATGAGTAGTAGAGCTGAGCTGCTGCTGCTGCAGTTCCATAGTTAAATTAGAAGCGGTTCTGGGATGCGGGGGACTGCATAAATTTGTGGCTAAGGTTAGGCCTGTTATTAAATAGATAATTGTTGGAAAGACTGACTGCCATACGATCTCACTTACAACTCGGCAACGGGGCGTATTGAATATCGAATATTACGTATGCGACGTGTTGGCTATTAGATTATACCAAACTATACTCTATACTTCTATACTCTTTGATTAAACCTAATGATCAGTAAATAAATGAATAAAAAAGGGAATTTGCAATCAAATTGATGGAAAATTTTAATAGTTAACATACATTTTCGATACTAATTCCATCTGGAACATAAAATTATAATTATTTTACGTTAGCTTTATATAAATAAATAATTATTTTACCCTTTACTCTTGCAGAGGAGGAGGCGTACGTGTGCCTGGCCGGTCTGGTGGGCAGCAAGGAGAAGGTATTCATCAATCAAACCAAACTACAGCACGAGGTCACCTGGAAGACGGTGATGCAGATAGCCAAAAAGCACACGGTGAGTAGTCCAGCCATCCATTAAACGCTCCTCCCTCATCAATCAATCAATCATTTAATTTTCTCTTTCCTGCAGAAAAGTGCAACTTCGTATTTCCAACGTATTTGCCCGGGCCTGAAGCTGGAGCGCGTCTTCATGGACTGGTGCTGGTGGATTCTAGCCGGCCTTCCCTTCCAGCATCTGGTGCGGATCATGGACTGCTACTTCCACGAGGGCATCAAGGTCCTGTATCGCGTGGCCCTCGTTATACTCAATCTGTTTCACAAGGAGTGTCAGTCGAACAACGAATGGAGTCCGGATAATATTAAAAACGACATTGGCAATGCGCTAATCAAGTTCTGCAAGAAGATACCAGTGTCGCCGGCGAAGCTGCTCCATGCCGCCTTTAGTATTAGGGGACTGAGGTGAGTTACTCTTGAGCAATATTCGAGGAACGCAGCTAATCCCTGTTTTATTTACTCCCCCACAGTACCCAGTATATTTCTAGAATATTTATCAAGACTGAAATGCTACTAAAAAGCCGTTCCGTGCTCACCAGCGGTTCGAAGCAATTAATCAAATCGCGTTCAAGTGATAATCTGCCCACTAGTCAGTCGCAGGTCAACATTCAGATGATGTCGCACACCTTGACCATCCGAGAGGTATGCAAACCCCCGTTTACCCGCGAATCGACACACCCCCTAACCCCACCACCATCACACAGAATAAATATATATATAATAATACATAAAAAACCAGAGAATTCAGAAATATATACAAAAAAGACAAACAGAAACCCAGTTAGGCATTCCGTTCGCTTAGTTACACAGCACAGCACTGCAAACAAACAAAGATACACCTCGTCTAATGGTAAACTCTGATTTATTTTTATTCGTTTTCTGTTTATGTTCCTCTCTCTCTTCAACTTCAACTTTTGAAACAACCACAACGCACCCAACAAAAATAATATCAAAACCAAAAACCAGAAGCTGCACTCCGAGAGCTGTCGCAATTTGGTATGAGGCTAGAAAGAAATTATACAAAAAAAGTTACTATCCTAAAGATAATGCTGCTGATGTTCGATTGATTCTGCTTGTTATGTTCTGGTTTTCCTTTGAAATTTATTAACTTTCTCCTCGAGTCGACTGAGAGTTTGTTTTGCGGGCAAGAAGAGCGCTTGACTGAATGTATTTCGCATGAAAAATAGGGAAACTATTGAAACACTCAATTGTGTGTGTGTAAATATTATTGGAAATAACTGGAAAAACGTTTGAGAAATCAAGAAATCCAGTTAATTCCCAAATATTCTCCTCTCAATACCCAGATTCGACTCGATTTTTGTGTTCGTTCGTTCTGCTGCCACTTGACTTTTGTGTTGTGTTGTGTTTATGTTTTTTATTTCGCCGAATGATCTAACTTCTTGCCGAATTTCTTTGTTCCTCGTTACTTGTCAATCCAAGCGAAAGCGAAAGCACAGCCTCAACACAATAACCACATCTACAATATAATATAACCACACGATATACATAATACAGCTTTTTATATATTCGTTTCCTTTGCTTTTCCGTTGTAATAAAAGGCCAATATACTCACACATATACAGAAATACTTACATGAACAAGAAAACCAACCAAGAAATAATCCTCAAAAGTGAAATTATTGCTCCTCTTATATGAAAAATCTACATATCTCTATATATAAAACGTTATTTTCTATTTTTCTTGTACCTTTTTTTGCTGCCTTGGCAACGAATGAATGAATATTAACAATAAACGATACCAATAATAATTGCAAACGAACCAAATAAATATATATATCAATTTGCGTACGCTTGATCAATGTATACATATGCATACATTCTTTTGATACATCGATGACAAATGCATTTCCGCGGGTTCATATTTGGGTGCCATAACTGTTAAATATTCCATCCATCCGCATCATGATTGTATGTATAAACCACACAACATATATATATATATTTATTATATATATATAGGGCGAAAAGTCGCCCGGTCATAGAGCCATCGCGATGGGCGTTTATCCCATACACAATCTGAAAAGTCAAGCTTGTAAGAACGAAGATGTAAGTGAAAGTCAAAGTCCAAATCCCAAACTCCACTCCAATATCCGCCACCACCAACTGAGAACACACTTTTAATCGTATTATAAATATATATATACATATATCCCGATATTTATCAAAGCTTTTGGCTCACATTCCATTTTAAGCCACAAACAAACTGCATGAAGTGCCAGAAATTCAAACAGAAATTAGCCTTGATTGATTCCGATTTTTACTTTGTGATTGATTTGATCTTTTTTTGCATTGCCAGTTAGTTTTTGTATATCCATCGTATATATATACTATATTATTTCTTTAAGATAGGTTTAGAGGAGGGCAGAAACAGATATAGGAGATCGTTCTCATTTGTGTCCCCCCTCAACTCTCATCCGCCATTATTGCATATAATTTGTTTGCTATATATCACATCTATATATCTTTTCATAGCATTTTGGTTTGCCGGGCACAAAGAATTTCATAAAAACCTGGACGGATAGACAATTTGTAAGCATTGCATTGCATATTGACAAACCCTCCAAACAACCTGTTTTTTACCCCATACTCTCCAATTGTCATTATATATCCCATCCCATCCACCATGTATTTGTTCCATTAAAAACAAAAAAAGAAACGAAAAATGTGAATGCAATTCCTTTTCCCATTCAAAATTCAAAATCTGTCTTCCATTCCGTGTGCCTTCTTAGGCAAGTCCTTTGTCTCCCGTCCTGCAGTCGTCATTTAATGTTAGTTATCCTGTTAGTTAATCTGTGAAGATCTCATTTGGAAGACCCTCAAAAAAAAAAAATGTAATAAAAACCAGCTTACAGTTTGACAGCCAAGCCGAGCTGAGCCTCAGTTTAACACGCACTGCTGCTGCCGCGCCGCCGCCGCTGCTGCTGCTGCTGCTGCTGCCTACAGTTTGAGCTGAACTGTGCCGTAGTTTACTTTGTTATTTTGTTGTAGTTTTTAGTCATCATCCAGCGTTGTGTTACCTTGTTGTATTTGTTTATTAACCCTGGCTTTTAGTTGTCTTCCTTTTGACTTTTTGGCCTTTTTAGCTCATGTTCTTTTCACTCTACTCTACCCAATGCCAACTTATGTATTTTGTTCTGTCATTTGGCTAATTGCTACCCCCTTTCAAATACGTTACTCGTAGTTGTAGCCCAGTTAATGCCTCAAATATTGGTCACAATCAGTTGGTAATAATGCTTCCTGCACGCTCTTCCCAATAGCTATTCACGCTGTGGTCCTGGCTGCCCGTGCGGATAACAATGTACCAACCGGTGCTGCTGTACACCACGGAGGAGCACGGCTGCTCACTGACCACGTTCTATGTCCGGGTGGAGCAGCACGAGCCCACACTGCTGATGATCAAGACGTGCAATAATGAGGTAAGTAGGGATCAGAGTAATAATAAGGAATAAAATAATAATATTAATATAATTTGTATCTTTACTTTAAGGTATTTGGCGCCTACTGCTCCTCGCGCTGGTTTGAAAGGAACGTCAAGGATGACAAGGGCCAGCGACAGGCCTACTTTGGCACCGGCGAAACATTTTTGTTCTCACTGTATCCGGAGCGAGCCAAATACCCCTGGGTGGGCATTGAGGGCGACAAGGATCTGGGCCACAGTTCCGAGCTGTTTATGGCGGCCGACTCCAAGATGATCACCATTGGTGGAGGGTATGCACGAACGATTATTGTACCCTCTTTCACATGCATATTAAATGTGGTTTATAAATTGTTTTCAGAGAGGGTCAGGCCATCTGGATGGACGAGAATATACGATTTGGCAAGACGGACAGCTGCAAGACCTTCAACAATCCGCCCCTGTGTCCGTCGGGCGACTTCGAGATCCGTGTACTGGAGGTCTACGGCTTTGTGGGCATCTAAAACTCCATTTTCAGTCTGACCGAGATATTGCCCGCCGATGATCAAGTGCTCGCTCAGCCAAGCGCCAAATTGTTCGACCTTCCCCCCGCGTTTCCTAAATACCCAACAACTCAAGAACCTGCAGATTGCTTTCGTTTCCGCCTTCACGGGGGCGGATAGAAACGAGGATGATAGAAACCGAGATGAGAAAATGTGTAAACATTTATAAAAGCTTATTTATAAATATATGTATCGAAAGTGTGGCCAAGCAGCAAGCTTGTTAAATGTTAAATGTTAATGAAAAACAAAATGCAAATGCAAACAAAAGCTACAACAAAATTATATATTATATAATGGAAATACTCTGTGAGTTCATATATGTTTCAAAACGCAAAGCTTTGAAATTACAATACACTAGTTGTTATATAACCCCTTTACATACATATATATATATACATACATGATACTATACAAGCATATATGCGTAATGAATTATATTGTAAAAGTGTATATCTAAATGTAAATCGTGTATTTCTAAAGCAGCAAAGAAAAGAAAAATATTCCTTAAACGAATCGAAGGCAGAAAACACAACAAACACCAACCAGAAAACTTTTGGGCTGTACATTTCGTTGTTATTATTATACAAATTAATAATAATGATAATGAAATTTGCAGTTCTAAAAGTTTACAATAATTTGTTTATTAGCGTTGTAATATTTCGTTTAGTTTAAAACTATGTATGTATGTATGTATTTTTTCTTTCTGTAAACCAAATTTACTGACTTGACTGAATTCGTTATTAATGTTATTAATATTATTATTATTGCTATGTGTATAGAAGAAAGTGTAACTTGTGTAAATTGCATTGAAAACAAAACAAAACAAAAGAAAACAAACTGGAATGTTTCTAAAAGTTGTCTCCCAATTAATTGGTCGCAAACAAAATATATAGAGATAAAGCAGAAAACCAAACATCTTTCGATTAGTTAGTGCTGTTGCCGACCATGATATATGCTCAGAAGATACTACAGATATATGTACTGTATAGTTTATAGCCCACAAAATGATAGCACACAATAACTATCCGAATTTGTAGACACTTTGCAAAGTTCAAAGTGAGGAAAGGTGGGCAATGAGCGCCCCTCACCCCCACCATGTGCAATTGATCTCAAAACGAAAAACGAATGAAGAAATGTATTACAAGTTGAAGGCTACATAAACAAAAACGGGAGAACAATCAATATAAATATCTTAAGAATCCCATTCCAACGAAATTTCTTTTTGCTCACACTCACCTCCACTCGCACAAAATTTTTTGCACCTTTTTTCTAGTCAATTTTTATGTTTAAATGAAAAAGAAAACATGGCGTGTTTCCGCTCATTCCGCTTCATCTCCACCACACTTCCACTTGGCCTTTGAGCGACCGCAGATTCGGATAGTTTATTGAGATCGTTGCACTACTCAAGCGAATTGTTAATGGAATTCAAAGAACTACAACGAACATTTAGGAGGAGGGCAGCCACAGATTGCAGGCCGAGCACTCCACAACACAATTGCGGAGCTGGTACTCCACAAAATCCCGCACCCGAAGATCAAACTGTTCCTGTCCCTGAAATTATAATGTTTCACCTGCAGTCTGTGGCCCAGAAAAATAATGAGAACAGCAGCAGTGGAACAGCAAACTAAATATGATAACTAGCCTTTAGGTTTTAAACAAAACTCTCTGTGTTGTTGTTACTATGATTCAATGTATATGTGCAGCATTAAAAATATATATATATATAGTGTATGGCATACGAAATAACCGAACCCCAACTACCAATAGTTGATCCATATAAAGAGCCAAGGCACAGCGAAAATATTTGAGTAAAAGCAAATCTGTTTGTTATTTGTTTCAGAGTGTGATGATGATGAGGAATCAATAAGTTTTACTGTATTTTTGGTTGACTAATTCGTACACGCTGATTGAATTGATGATATGAATAATTGTTAATAGAGCTTAAGTCGTCGGAAAGTGCTGCTGGGCGAGCGAGAGAGGATTGTGTTTTGAGGAGAGACTCCCTCGGGGCACTGGCCAACATGGACAGTATTTGGTAAAGCAAAAAAACAAACAAACAAAATGCTATTGAGAAAAAGTAAAATCCTTTGTACATAAATTGTTTTCTATCTGAATTGTTCTCAATGTGTAGTTTAAATACAATATCTTGATACAAATATCCATATATATATATATTTATATTTGAATGTTATTTATGTGTAGCCCAGCAAGTGACACGCATATAATCCGCAGCTAAGATGATATACCCCCCACATACAATAATTTACACAAGCAACTGGAAATATACTATATGTAAATCGAAATGTGTTTGAAGATCAACAACAAGTATATATTGAGTATAATTAACTGCTAAGTGAAACAGCATGTGTGTGTTATTTTTATTTTTATTTAATTTATGCATATTTTGTAATTCATAAATTCTAATTACAATACAAACACACACCTACATACACACAGGCAGATAAATAGGAGAAGACGAGAAATTTATTCAGTAAATAAATTATATTAAAATCAAACAAGAATAATTATATTATTATTATAAAGATATATGTATGTTAAATCATTTTAGTGGATGTATAAAAAAACCAACGGAAACAAAATCAAATAAAATGAAAATACAAAAAAATAGACAACGTCTGTACGTAATTCTTAAACTGGTTAGTTTTTGTAGATAGGATTCATAGGATTTTTAGGATATATGCAATACTATATAGTTTATATGGTGTGATGGGATACATCTAAAAAAAGAGAGGAGTATTCTCTGTTTCGTTAGTTGGTAAGTAATGCAAGCACACCAAATGTGGCAAGAGCTGTGTATAGGGACAGAGGAACAGGTATGCCCCTTGGCGCTGCATTGCACAGATCGCTGTTGCATAGTGTACATCCCAGGAAGGTGAGGAACGGCACCACGGGATCCGGCTGTTCGTCACAGTTCATGCCAGCCGGCGAGGAGTCGCCGTAGTAGCAGGAGCGACGCACGAAACGCGATTGTCCAGGCACTGTCCAAGGAAATGTGTGATTTTCCCAGCAAATATATGTATGTGTGTATAATATACTCACCACCCTCATGGTACTTGGTGAGACAGGTGGGCTCCGTTCCTGGGGCTCGCAAGTCCGCCACCACTTCGCAGTCCGTTGTGGCTATGTCATCGCTCGCGAATTGCTCCCCACACCCGGGATTATTGACGGAATCGCATTCGTAGCAGGTAATGGCCCGCGCTGGTGATGACGACATGCGTAAATATGTGTGTCAACGCGAGAGCACAGCAAAAAAAAGGAATAATAATAAACAATGGAACATATTCATATTTCAACCATAACTTACATTTTTTGTTTTGTTTTAAATGTCATATGAAAAATGCGCGTATTTATTATGCTTTTTAAAGGAATATTTAACCTTTTTTGCAAGGCAAAATATAAAATAAATTTCATTCTTACATTTTGTTTTTAATTCAATGAACTAGGCCTAACAATTTAAATGTTCTAAATGTATGCCGCTTAGAAAGACCAAATCATAAATATACAACTTTTATTTTATTTTACGATTACAAAAGAATAAATTTAGAATCTTGGATTTATTGTGAAGCCATGCGGAAACGAGTTTGGCCAAAAGACCAGTTTTTAGTGAATTGATAAGAATACAAACTAAGAACTTGGCTTGTATTTTTGTTGGTAACCAAAAAAAAAAATACCTCAAATAATCATAAAAAATTCTTTTTTTTTTGTAAAAATGAGAGATGAGTTCGTGGAGGCGAATGTGAAGCTCACCTGAGCTGGTCAGCGTGACGAGCAGAAAGAGAGAGACAAGAGCACGTAGGGGCAGCATCGCAATCGGCATCGTACGCCCCCGAAAACAGTTGATCCCAGTGTCCGCTGGGGTATACTGCTGAGTCAATCGCTATAGAGATTCACAGATGTTGTCTTCACAGCTGCCGGCCGACCGATCGTAATCACATGATCGAGATATAGAGAGGGGCCAGCTATATAGCCACGATCCGACCACCGACTCGAAGCGTTGCACACACGCGACTAAACGGGCCGAGCCGAAACTGAACTGAAACTGAACAGAACTGAGACTGAACTGCGCGAACGAGCAATCACATTCAGAATGTGAATTTGATTTTCAAAACAGCACACAGATTTTCCACGTCTCCTTCGTGAGCGTTCGCGTTCGCATTGGCGTTTTCCTGGTGGCACAATGACTGCCTGACTACCACCTACCCCGTGTTGACATTGTGGTTAGCGATGGAGGAGGTGGGCGCTTCCAAGATATATAGACAGGCTTGCCCTTCCCCTATAGCCATATATCCATAGCCATAGCCGGAGCCATTTATTTCAACGATGGCAGCAGGCATTCAGGCAAAAGTTCATTAGTGGCATTTCGTACAAATAAACAATTTGGCATTCTGTGTAAAATTAGTTTTTATTAGTTTTCTATTCGGATCGCGCTTGCGTTTTGTTTGCCAGCTTTTCGGCTCATGTCCGCTAATGTTGCTCATACGCCCTGTTTGCCCCATGATTGACCATTAGCACATTAACAGTGGAACAGATCCGCGACTAATTGGGTGCTACTACATGTGGTGTACTATGTGCTTCGGGAAACTCTGGGAAATCTATCTAAATTGAACTAAGCCTTGTGTGTGTGATGTGTTTGCCTTTTATTTTGCATTTTCTCCGATCCACCGTGCCTGCATCCATCATCTCTCATCAGAGGAGTTGTGTGGCCAAGAAAAACAATACAATACTGGATAGGATTTTCCACATGTCCACCGGATCACGGTGCACTGCATCCGCTGCGTTGCAATAGTTTTCGTTGTCGCACACATGACAGCTGGCATTCTGGACGGCGGTCAGTGTGGGATCCATCTTGCACCATACATCGGTGGCATTTACCTCGCCGAAATAGCATCCTCTGACGATCTTGCGTACGCCATTTTCTACGGAAGATAAACATTTTGTTAGTCTACTTTCGGGCAGGCCTAATATAAATAAACCTATTTTATACGCTCGAGTTTAATGGGCTTATATATGCATATCAAGAAGAAAGATATCAACGACAATCTACGTGATATTTGAATATTTCTGAAATAAGGCCACAGCTGTTTGTATACGCGGGAATATACATAATGCATAGTTTGTTTTGTTAATTATTGAATTTATTTATTATGATTTGCGTCACAAATCATTTGTAGACGTGTTTCTAAGAATGTTGCCTCCCCAAGGATCTGAAAGCTGTCTGAAGAATTCCAGATTTTATACCCGTGCAGGGTATTATAATTTTAGTCCGTGAAAGAGTCATTTCCCACCCTATAAATCATATATATTCTTGATGAGGATCAACAGCCGAGTCAATCTAGCCATGTCCTGCCTGAATTTGTAAACTCAATATGCAGATTTGTTAAAAACTAGTAAAGAAAAGCTTTCCGAATTAAAATTAATGCTTTTTTTGGTTTAGTTATGATCAATTTCAACTGCAAGTTTATACAAACTTAGGCTTTCAAAAGTTAGCTTCCTTTCTTGATATAATTGCTTTTACAGACATTTTACTTTCTTTAAAACTGTCCTGTTTAATTATCTACAAACTCACCAAAGCCTCAAAAATGAGTCTCTTAAATTAACGTGTAATTACCCTAATACTGCTTAAATTAAACAAATACATTTTTATAATAACGAAACCAGTTTAGAGCTTGTAGTGAAGTCAGTAAATGTATATATGTATATATGCTAATCTTATAAATCACTTTAATACACATTTCTCCTTAAATATTTAAATAGGATTGGCAGATGTTTTCATTTTTTTTGTTTTCCCATTTTGGCTTACTTTATGTGCAATGAAATGATCATAAATCATTTTAAACTTTCTCTAAGCACATAGGATCTTAAAAATAGGGTGTTATTCTTTTTGTTGGGTTAATTTTAGTAATACTCAGTGCAGGAACTCTGTGGTTTTAATTTTTAATGAGCTAAAATACTTGTTAGAATTATTTAAATTTTTTTATCATGCAAGGTTACTTTTTTTTTGATTACTTTTACTTTTCCAAATGTAGCCAGTTGAGAACTAAGTTCGAAATAGTTTTTATATATTTATTGTCCAATTTAAAAAAATAAAAAATATTTTAAAATGTAAATAATACAAATTAATCCTGACACATTTTTAGGATAGGTTTTTACTTAGGATGTTGAAAATAACTTTAGATTTTATTGTACCTCCACATATTAGTTAAAATATATAGAAATAATGTCCCTGATAACAGCTTTATTTTTATTCTTAATAAAAAGTTTAATTATAGGCAATCGTAAACTATTATTTATATTTATTTTTCGCAATATAATCAGCTTATAAACTCACCCCTGAAGACTCTTTTCAAACAGGCCGTGGCATTGGGACTACTCAGATCGTTTTCCAGGAACCGCGGCGGAGCTATGAAGGCACAGTCGTATTTGAAATGATTCTCCACTTCGAAGTCCTCGCCACAGCTCGCCTCGTAGACGGATTCGCAGGCGTAGCATTTGATGCCGTAAGCTAATGGCATTGGGGAGATGAAAAGATCAGAGACGCCTTTTATTTATGGCAGAAATGAGATCAGACAGGGGACAGCCGACGGCAAACGAAAAAATCAGAAAACAAAAAAGCAAAACACAAAACGAATACCAAAATCCAAAATCCAAATACAAACAAAACAAAAACAAACCTGAGGCCAGCAGCGAGATGAGCGCGCCAAACAAAAGGAAATACTGCCGCATTGTTTTCAAAATTGGGAAATTTGTTTTTCCAGCTTCCAATATATTTTTATTTTGTGCTTTTATGGAAAATAATTCAAGTTTAAGGATTATATATAACACTGTTCACCCGTCGTCACTCGGCGCGTCAATTGAGGCGATCTACACGCTATTCAAATATAAAACACGCTCGCTTACGTATGTATATCTCTGTATATTCTAATATATATCCTCAAAATAAATAAATGTACATTTTGTTTCCCTCCAAATGGCTTTTACATATTTTGTTTGGCCTAAGCACGTAGGGAAATTAAATGTAAACACGCGTCTTTTCGATTCACACAGTTTGCCGTTTTGAATTTTTCCCCGAGCTATTTTCAGTTTTTCTTTTTCGTTTTCGGAATTGTTTGTGGCGCTTTTTCCCGGCTGTAGTGTTGGAGCCGTCAGTCAGTCGACGGCCGCAAACGAAATCGAACTAAAAGAATGCCAAAAGCATTTTCCAAATTCAACTCCTTGGCACTTTTCTCTTTTTCCGTTTGGCTCTCTTTTTATTTTTTGCGCGGTGCGGTGCGGGAAAACTTTATGGCCATTTCGCCTGGCGTCATCGCTCACCGTTTTAATTTGTCTAATTTTAATGGACATTTTGTGTTTTCCTTTTTTTCTTTGGTTTTTCCTCCTTTCTCCTCCCCCAACACGAGTGGAGCTTCTAAAGGGGGTCTCGTGGGAGATGGTTGTCAGGGAAAAACTAGGAGTGTGCGAGGAAAATCACAGAGAGAACTCTACAGCTTTGCCACCAGTTCTATTATCGTCAAGCCAAGAGAGTTCCAAAAGTAAGGCAGCGAAAAAGAGAAAAGCGCGGCAGATTGAGCGTTGGAAAATAGATTTCTTGTGGGTGAGGAAAATTCAATAAGTGTGGCCAGGCACGCACAGGTTTTTCGCTTTCCTCTAATGATGATATGGGAGCGTCGCAAATAAACCAACAGTCAATTAAATTAACACTCATAAAATTCCCCTTAAGTGGTCGATCAAGGAAACGGCGATTTCAAATAAATAAAATGATTTTATTGTGAAAAAAAGGCACGACAGGTGGTGTACAACAATTAACAGATATTCCAAAGTGACAAAAGCAGATAGATCCTTTAAAGCAGAAAGCTCATAACAACTACGATGTTGGCGAAGGTTTAAAATTCACTCCAGAAATATTCCTTTAGGCCAACAGACGGGCGACGCCGAAGAAAAGCAGGATGGCTCCTGCCACCGGGGCCAAGGAGGCGGATCCGTTGCACTCGTCCTTGGTGCAGACATCGCAGCCCAGCTGCTTGATGAAGGGCAGCGAGGGATCGTCCTGGCAGCCCGCTTGAGTGTTGCTGATATCTCCAAAGTAGCAGCTCCTAATGATCTGCTTATTTTGGGGCGCTGATAGGGGTAGAAAAGCAAAGAGTTTTAATTTTATATCGTTAATTTAATAAAGTTTGATGATGTGTAATAGTATATGAGTCTTTAA
>JAEIIH010012433.1:0-12586 GCA_018904745.1 Drosophila orosa
CTAGGACACTTTGGTTATTCTTCTCATTTAAACTTCCATTCTGATGAATCGCTCTGTTAAAAACAACTTAAAGGGACTTCTTAAGACTTATTTTCTTTGCGTAAACAAGAGAACAATGAGAGATTGAACGTTGACGAATACCGAGTGACTAAATTAAAAGTTCCGCAGAGAACTTCAACCAAACACAAATGAATAGAAACAAAGTGATGCAATAGGAATGCCTTCGCTATGCTTTTTAATTGGGATTTTTTTTTTTTCCATTAAGCGATTGGCTTTGAAACACCTTGTGCTAATCGCCGGCCTTATCAGCTGGTCTGGCAGAGAGACGCTTTTCATCCACGCTCCCTAAGCTTAGTTCTATTTCAACTGACAAGGCGTGAACATGTGGCTGCTGCGCGTAGCTTTTGCCTGTGGCATTCTCACCAGCGTGCTGGCCTTTGGCGAGGAGGCCATCTTCGAGGACGAGGACATATACAATCAGGCGCTGCCCGCAGTCCCCCACAGCGGCATCACGTTACCCGGTACGAAATGGTGCGGGCCGGGCAACACGGCAGCCAACTATGAGGATCTAGGAATGGAGCGGGAGACGGACATGTGTTGTCGGTCGCACGATAATTGCGATGAATTCCTCGAGTCAAACGGTCGGATCCATGGACTGCCAACAAATACAGACTGGTTTACGATGTGAGTGGCAGGAACTTTAGAGTTTCCCTATCGATTTTTCGAACCCTGAGCCGCCAAATGCCTTGAATTTCAGACTTACGTGTACCTGCGAGCAGGCTTTCATCAATTGTCTGCAAGCGGTGAACACCATGACCTCCAACACGCTCGGTAGGTTCTATTACAGCAGCCGGAGCAGGTGCTTTGCCAAAGGCTATCCTACCTTGGGCTGCAAGGAGTACCAAGCGGGCACGTTTCGCAAACGGTGCATCCGTTACCAGGTGGACAAGACCAAGGCCAAGGTCTGGCAGTTCTATGACATGCCCTTCTTCACAATGAAAACGAAAAAAGAACAGAAACATAGCATAAACTATAACTGAAAAATAGATAATAAATTTAGCGGCATATTTATTTCATATCAAATGATGGCAAATAAAACAAAATAGTTTGGTTTGTAAAACATTTAATTTTAAATTACATCAATAGCCAACCTTTCGCAGTGCTTGGTATTCATTAGATTTGTTTTGACAACAACCTTCTATTTGAATATAAACAGTCGCTTATCGCCGGGCAATGTCAAAGCTCAAACTCAGATGTCCTCGTCGCTGTCTTTGCTTACGTGTGTGTAGAGCGCCAAGTCGTAGAACTGCCAGCGCTTAGACTGACCTTTGTCCTCGTGGTAACTGAGGCAGCGCTTCTCGAACAAGTCCACCTGGAACTCCCGACAGGAACCGATGGGATGCCCATAGGCGAAGCAAGTCTCCTGGGTGTTGAAGTACGCCCGCCCCACAGCCAGAGAGTGGTAATTCGCTAGAGCGGTGAGACACTCTCTAAAGGCTGATTCGCAGGCGCAGGAGAACCTAACAGAAAAAGGGAGATTTCAGGAAGGATAAAGTGAGCAACAGTAGGACTCTTACATGGGAAACATCCCGTTGTTCTTCAGGCCATGGACCTCCTCCTTCGGGCGAATACTCTCCCCACAGTTGTCGTGGGCTCGGCAGCACATATCCAGCTCCCGCTCGCTGCCCAGGTCATCGTAGCTCTTCGCTATGCTTCCAGGACCACACCACTTGGTGCCCGGGACTATAAGGCTTATTCCCTGGCTCGAAGGCAGGGCGCAGGCCAACACCAGCACCAGGAGAGGGGCAAGGAAAACGCTACCGGAAAACATCTTGCTTACAAGGGCAGCGCGGTCTGATTACTGATCTCGATCGGCTTTCCAGCTAAGGCTTTTATGGAGATTTCGGTTGGAATTCCGCAGAGATTTCGGTTGAAATTCCGCACAGAGTTCGGCGAAAAAGATTAAATAAATAAATCATTGTGGCGACATTTCATTTACGACTTAGCACTCAATAAAAATAGTGCCTAATGAGATAGCACACATATGCACATACATATTTCGTTTTAATAAATAACATAAAGACAGAATTAGACGCTCACAACATTTACATATGTAGCTATAAGTTATCCATGGATAAGTACAAATCGTTTGGGCTTTGGCCCACATTAAAGCACAGCGGTTAATACAAAGGCAAGTACTCACTAAATCGACTTCTATAAAACCAAGAAGATACATAAAAGTTAATAGTAAAACTATTTCCTAGGGTTGAATCTACGCCTCGCTCTTCTGACGGTTTTGCATGACCTGGCGCAGCTGCGGGAACGTGCTTTTCGTCTGAGCCGGGTGCAGGCGGGCGCACAGCGAGGTGAACGGCTCGTAGAGCGAGGGCCGCTCCATGGCATTCACGGTGTAGTGCTTAATTCTCTCCCGCTGGCACCAGATATTGGCCCGGTCCATGCTCTTTTCGACGGGATTGGGCGCAGCCCGTGCTCGTACATTTGCCAGCACCACCACGGGGATCTCCTTCTTCTCCTTATGCTTGTCGATGTCCGTCTTGATGTCGGCCAGCATGTCCAGGCTGCGCGGGTCCATGGGATCGTACACCAGCACGAAGGCGTCCGGGAACTGGAGGTAGTGGCGGGGCAGCTGCTGCTGCTGCTCGCCCTGCAGGCCGGCCGTATCGTAGATGCGCAGGGTCTCGCGGGCTCCTCCTCGCCCAGTGTCCACACTGGCCACGTAGATGTCCTCAATTGTGGGATGCAACTCCTGCAGGCACAAGGCAAGGATTTCATATTAATATACACCGTTTCGTCGGGATTGTGTCCACTTACAGTCTCGGGATTGACGTGGCCGTACACCAGCTGCTCAATGAGCGCCGTCTTGCCCACACCCTTCATCCCACACACCAGCACCTTGCCGACCTTGCCGATTTTGGCATTCAGCATTTTATTTGGTTAATAAAGAAAATAAACAAAACTTTCACCGAGACCTAACGCCAAGTGTGACCGCAGATTGTAGAGCTGGAAAAAACATCGATAGTATCGACGTTGCCCAATATATTCTTAACATCGATGTTTTTCTGGAAACATCGATTATCAGCATTTGAAACCAACCAAATAACGAATATAATTAAAAAAACTAATCTATTTTACTGAAATTTATCGTCGCTGTAAAATGCAAATCTGCCAGAAAAGACCCAATATATATAGCTATGAGGAAATATTTGGAATTCCCCAAATTTCCAGATGACTCTGTTTAGTAAAACAAAAACAGATTCTTCTCTAATCTCAATTAAATAATAAAAATTTTAAAATAAATAGATTTTTTATTCGATAATTGATCGATTATAATCGAAGTTTTTGTCTTTTAACATCGAAAACATCGATTGTGGCAAACATAAATAATATTTATTTGTTAAAAAATCCAATTAAGAACATGGCCTGGCCCTGATTTCACGAGACAGAAATTAAAATACAATTTTCTTTGGTATCAATGGAAGTATATTTCCGTTCTAAAAATTGGTCAATATAATATATACTATAATGGTATACGTGCAACAGAGCTGCATTAATTTGATCTTACGTAGCGATGGGGTGTTCTGTATTACTTATGGCTAGGACCAACGTAGTTGGTATCTCAGTTTACGGAGGCGAATGCGTGTATTGAAGACGACATCCCAGAGTGGACTGCTGATGCCGTACCCGGAGGTTTGGTGAGAGAAGTGGTGGTAGTGGTGGTACCGCTTCATGTGGACGAAGGCTCTCGCCGACGGGTTTCCGTAGTGCAGGTAGTAGTGCATCATGTCGTAGCACAGGTAACCGAGCAGAGCTCCAGATAGCACCACCCTTGGATGCAGGAGCACGTAGCTGAGCGGAGTGTAGATGATAGTGGCGAGCACTGCTCCCGGCAGCGGCGGGAACACCAGTCGCATGGGATCGAAAGGCACCTTGTGGTGCAGTCCGTGGATCATGAAGTGGAAGGTGCACACTAAAGCTCCGCTGTTGCTTCGCAGCTTTACGTGGAACACCCAGCGATGCAGGGTGTACTCGAGAAAGGTCCATAGGAGCACGCCGAACAAAAAGTAAATGGCAATCACCAGAAGCTGAAATATAGATACATATGGCGCAGTTAGAGAGGGATACAAGAGGCCATTCTAACTAGCTAACTCACCTGACTCTTGTCCTGCCAGGCGCTGGAAAAGTCGTCCCTCGCACACTGGAAGATCACCGGAATCCAGAAGGTGGGGACCAGCCACCAAGGCGTTTTCGTGCACATCTCCAAGTACCAGGGACCGAATAATCGCAGCGGCCTGTCCACCGGCTTGTGCACCCACTCATCATAGCAACTCGTTATGTTTGCTATCTGTGGAAGCATTGCCTTTGACCAGTCCACCAAGTGCTGTAATTGAAATGCATTTATAACCAAAGATAGAAACATTCGTGTGCTTAAATAAAGTTTGTTAATAATAATAAAAAGCGTTACTATAAAAGGTGTAATTTCGCTTAAATTGTACATACATATGTATGTAAATACATAGCAATTTTAACTTGGTAATAATATGATAATAATAATAATAATAATATAATAATAATATGATTTAAACTGAGCCTGTAAATCGCTCAGAAACACTAATGCATTATCTTTCGCATACAAAAACTATTTTATTACACTACTATAAAATACTCTTTCCGTCGCGCTAATAATAGAGGCAATTATGGCAATCTAGATTAGATTCCGTCACAGTTTAGATTGGCGGGAGAACTATAAAATGACCTATTAATAATGCGGAGCATTCTTCAAATAGTAACCGCCAAAGCAATTTGCATTTGAAAACAGCCCTTTGTTTCTCAGAAATAAGGTTGACAGGTGTGGCAGCACCGACGTGCCACACAGGTGTATCGTATATCGGCTATCGAGCTATCGGACTATCGACAGCAGGCAAAGTAACAAGCAGCTGGTTCAAAACTGTCATTTGAACTTGTCTCGCACTTCACACAATAACAACGCAGTTTCCGTTCTCCGCAGTCGAGAACAGATTTTTTAATAACAGTCGCCGTGCGGTTAGTCCGGGAGCAGGTGCAACATGTCCAACTCATCAGTTCGCCCTATTCCCACGCTGAAGGGCATCTTTTCGGTGCCGCGTAAGATATCTTTTCCAAACAGCCCTTGGGCCATGGCAACCAGTGCGTAATTTGTTTTGGTCTTCGTCCGTTTCGTTCCCCCAGGCGTCACACAGTCCCGAAACTTCCTCAAGGAGAACAAGGTGAGCCTGCGTTCGCTGGAGAAGACCACCAGCCAGAAGTTGGCCGCAAAGCAGCCAGTGCGTCCCAGTTGGATGCCTCCCCAGCTCCGTCGTGCCGTTTCTGAGGTGCGGGAGGGCAAGGAGTCGAAGACGGACAGACCGCAGCCCAGGGCCAAACACACACTCTCCAAAGGAAACTCTCTGCAACATGCCGCCAGCAGCTCCCGTTCCCAGCACCAACTGGCGCTCGCGATTCCGGGGCAGGGCGAGCATTTCGATGGGCTGGAGGAACGCGATCCCGTCTTCTACGCTCCATCAGAACAGGTGGAAGCCGAGAACCTTTTGGACTCGGCATCCGAGGCGCCGTCGGATCGCTGCCAATCCTGCGGCACCCATCGCAGCTCCAACAGCATTGCCATTCAGACGGAGGACATAACCGATGAAATATACCTCACAAACGCTCTCAAAAAGTAAGCAGTCATGGACTTGGTCTGACGCGACTCTAATCCCAAATCCCTTTTAGATGCAATTTCGATGGAAGATCCTTGGTGGAGGACACACGTTCAAAGATCGAAGACAACTACAGACAACTGCACTACGAGCACGAGGAAGACCTGGAGCAGCTGCCGTTGTCAGCCCGCTCGAACTCTTCGAAACACAGCCGCTTCCACATGTCCGAGGCTGATGGAATGGCCATGCCCGAGACCGAGCCCAAACACTTTGTTGGCTCTGATGAGGAAGGGCCACTCAGTGCCCGTAGCCGCTTCACAACGGCCTCCAATGTCACCACAATCACCAATAAGTCTAGGCGTCGTGAACATAAACTAGGGTGTAAGTATTTAGTCGGAAGTACTTTCATTTAACACAAACATTATTAAGCCTTATGGAATTTCACTCATTTTATTTTGTATTATAATTTTAATCGGGATTTTGCAATACTCTGTCTACTAATATATCGTATTAGAGGCAAATACTTCGATATTTTAAAGCAGCGAAGGGCATTCTGTGGCTCAATTTGCTCACGCTGCTCAAACCGTTATCTTTTTTCGGAGGCAGCTTGCCGAGCGGCTGCTCAAACCGTTAGTTAGTGCCCACCGCTGTTTTAAAGCTTAGATAAAGCGATACTCCGTTTTATAAGAGAGAGCAACATTGCTGCTGGCTCACTTATAAGCTTAACTTATTTACAGAGCAATTACCATTGACTTTTGTCTTCTTATTCGACAGCTCGGGATGAGGTGCGCTTGCCACGTTACTTGGAGAAGCAGAAGCGCGAAAAAGCCGAGGCCAAGCAGCTCGCTGATATGCAGGACCCAGACTGTCCCCACGGGCATGTATTGCTTAGCGATCAGGATCGACTGACCTACCTCAACAATGCCCAGAAGCGTGAGTCCAACTAACTTCGAGTTCCACAGCGATGTTCAACGTTTCTTTCACAGGCTACGAAAGTCTCGTTAACGAGCTGAATCACATGCCCATGACCGCGCAGACTTTGCGCGTGCGCACCCGCAAGGCGGAGATTGACAAGGAGCTGACTACTGTGGAGGAGCAAATCCGGGTCTACTCGAAGGCTAAAGTCTACGTGATGGCCCACAAGTCGCGTCAGCTGTAAGGGACTGAGCAACTCGTCCGATCTTTAAGCATTTTAACGACTGATTAAGCTAGGACACCACAAATGACTTGCGTTAGTTATATATTTTTTAGCCAGCCTGAACCGAATGCAGAATCCCCGACAACAAACCTGCATAGTTCAATGAGTGCTCGCAGGATTCGGCTACTAGTGTTACAAATTAAAACGGAGACTATTCGACTCACCTCCATGCTCTCGTCCAACTGGTTGTTGTTCTTGTCTTCGGTTTCCCTCGGCCGTTGCCGAGTGTTCTGCTGATCCTGTGCTGTTCCTGTGAAGCTCTGCTTAGCACTCGAATCGACTTTGTACTCCTTCATCAGGTACATGGCAGCATCAGAGTGTGGCGGGGCTTTCATAAAGCGGGCTGTCATGTCCGCCCCCTTGAGGCCTTTGAGAGTGTTAATGCCCCCGGGGTGCTTGTGCATAAACTCGGACAGATCGTATAGCTGCTGGCGGTACTTCACAATGAACTTCTCGTTCGCCTCAGCCTCCTTTGGCAAGCCCATGTCGATGGACTTTGTGTCGGTAACTGTAATGGGAAAAGCAACCGAATAAGTTATATGTAGGTTCTACTAAAATTAATTACTTTGCGTGCATTCTAAACAACAAGTTACAATATTGTTTAAGGTATCATCTGTATCAGACACGGTCAATTAAATGGCGGTAGTGGCATTTATAAAGCAAACACTCTTATCAAAGGGGTTCGGGAGGGGTATTTTGGGGGAAATTCATGGTAATATTACTTCTAAAATGTTAGAACAAGAAAATATAATACTAGATTTTGATATATCCTTCGGAAAGTATTATAAAATTGACCTAGTGGTGCGCATGGTCCTATTCCGCGAGTCAGAAACGGATGTTAAACGGAGGATCTATGATTGAAACTGGATCTCCAGTGCGCAGATCTAGAGTTCTCTCTTTGCGCCAAGGTCTTTCTTGAATAAAATTTGCCTAACTGCATAAAGATTAATCGGTAAGTTCAAGAAAAGTATATTTCTTCAGTCTTCCAGAGGGAAGATCGCTTCTTGAATTCAAGTCGGCAGAAGCAGAAGGATCTATACATGTTTGATAAGATTGGAAGCACCTTCTACTCCCTGAACATAGCAACTAAATATTTGATTGCCGAGTAGCAAATCAGGGATTCCACTGGGCCCCTAGATAATCCATTGTG
This sequence comes from Drosophila orosa, assembly GCA_018904745.1. Lineage (NCBI taxonomy): Eukaryota > Metazoa > Arthropoda > Insecta > Diptera > Drosophilidae > Drosophila > Drosophila orosa. Next base: position 8,042 of record JAEIIH010012433.1, read on the forward strand.
GCATTGGTTGTGCTGAATATTTAATCTTCCCGATTGCAAGGGGAACAATGTTGGACGTGTAACGTTAGCTGAACATTTCTTTAATTGTTTCGGTAGTCGATATAATGACAGCGATTAGGGAAAACAATTTCAGGTCGTAATTGCAACTCGAAGAGCAACGCAGAAATGGCACAGAATGCGATTCTCCTTCGAGAGGCAGTGGGTGGTGGTGGGTGGGATGGGTTGCAGTATGTGAACTTGGCATTCAGTGTGCGCCACGCCAGATGTTTCTTTCCGTAGATGAATGCCACACAAACGTTTCCATTCTCCACTTGGGTGGGGCGACGGGACTTTGGCCCAGTTGGCCATTCCACGCCGTACATATGTACATGTTTCGGGGCTGTCTGTATAGTTTTATATTGTACTTATCATGGCTGATATGAGAGCCTGTAAGCGCGCAGGGATTTGGTGTGGACGAGTGGGAGTAGCCGACGAGTGGGAGTAGCCGGGTCGTTTGTCAAAGTCGCAAGTGGTAAGTCCCGAATCGAGGTGCTGCGATAGGAGTCGCAGCAGGTGCTCTGACTCAGAGGCCGTACCTGCGCTGCGTCACATTGATTAATAGTGGGTGCCCTATCTGACACATTTGCAAATAGGCAAGGCATTATCTCTTCGATGTCATATCTCTCCCCGCAGACCTGTCTAACTCCCTTCCCCGGGACTATGGACGACGGTTCCATCAAACGAACTCTGCCACTCGTGTTTACACGCGGTTAATGGGCACCGTGCGGGGAGCGAGAATGGGTCTCACTCGGAGCGAGTCGCCCACTATCAGGTGTCATCTATTATCTATCCGGGTTAGCTTTGCCCTAGATGCCTGCTTACCTCGACCGGTCAAGGTGTATCGAGAAGTTCCCCGATATCTTATCATGGGCGGTGACACAATATGGAAAATAAAAGGAACCCACACAGATAAGGATATTACTTATGAGTAAAGTTTCGCTTATGTTTCCCACAACGTGTTGGTAAATAATATTTTCGTCCGTTATTTGCATAGCTTTCGACACCGGAGCACTACGGAATTCTAAGCATTACCATATACCGAAGACTGACCAGCTTGTGTAGGTAGATCGGATTCCAAATCTCTTGGCAGCGGAGCCCGGACCGCACGCAATGCAACGCAACTAGCGACTGAACTCGGGCCCACCCACCCAGCATATCCGCACCGGCGACTGCGACGCGAGCAGCGCGGCTCAGGGCTAGCTCCTAGCCGCTAAACACTGGCTGCCTCTGCCACAAGATAAGCGGCCACACCAAATTGGGTGATAAGATAGGTCCGCTCGGGTTAAATTAGTGCTAGACCTGCTCTCTTTAGTTGGGGAGAGTGTCTCCGGTTAATTATTACCAACTTTGGGCGGCCGACATTTACCGAACTCTTATCGGCCGATCTGCAAGAAGCCATATAGCCCACTATCGCGGCGTGTTCTAATTTTGCCGTGCAATCCTGACGTAGATCTCGATAACGATAGTCAGGCAACGGATCAGTGTTTTGGGTGGCATTATCAGGATTCGTATAGCCAAGTAATTGCCAGATGACTCATCGCAGTTTGGGTCTTCGATTTCAGCAATCATTAATGACTCAGATTCTCCTAATTACTGGCGAGATAAGTTTGACAAAAAAGTAAAATGAAAAAGGAAAATGTGTATTAAATCATTGAAAATTATATAAAAACTTGCTCGCCTCCAAAGGGTTAAAGAATTTTTGGTCTGTAGACAGATCTACGTTATCTAGGTCGAGTTGAAGATAATTTTATGCTGCAAGCATCTATGTTTATGTAATTTCTGTTTTCCAATATCCTAAAAATTAGAGAGGATTGTAATATGTTTATTAATTACACTTTTCCCATCTTATTTATGATTTTCCGGAAATAACTTAAAACGAAGCCCGGTTCAGAGATAACCAGTTCTGGGTTTCCTGTTAATCCATAACGATTAAGAGCTTCAACTGGGAGTTTGGAAAAGCCACAAGATCTTTGCCTGCATTTGTAGGGAATCGCTTCGCCTTGGGACTTGTGGGCAACCAAAACCACGAACTGACACAGTTCGTCCGTAAATCTAAGCTTGGAATAGCGACTATTTACACTGAGGTAAAACTGTATTTTTTCATTAACCATTCATCCAAATCCAAATGAATCATTCATCAACAGGGAACGAATTCCTGAGCAACGGAAATACTACGGCATTCTGTCAAATTTATGAGTGTTTGTGGGTCGACCCCAGCCCAAGGTCCCGGCTGTGGGTGGGTGGGACGGGTGGCCTTTACAAGTGTCACTTTGCCGGGAAAGAGCGCCAAGCCTGTGTCTAGCACCAGTTGTGTGACGGGAGGGGCAGAGGCAAGACCGAGGAATACGGATAATTATATGTATGTGCATCAATCGCCTCGGACTGTATCGCCGTTTTAATATCGACTCAGCTGGTAGGGCAGCGAATTGATTGGCTTGAGTGCTGGGCCTCTGCGATAATGGTGGAGCAACCACTAATTACTCTCCAATGTGTCAAGCATATCAATATCAATCAAACAGAACGTTACCAGGTAAGGGAATTATATCGTCATATAGGGAAAGGCAGCGACATTGAAGGAGTGACTTCCATTACGATAAGTCAATTTTGAATCATGAAATATTCATAAATATATGTTGAGCATCATAATGTATATTATTTTATCTTCTCCCTATAAACGATTATAAATACAAATTCAACATAATCCATATAAAAAGCTCGTTTTATAAGAAATACCCTTCTGATTATAATATTTAAGGCAACATACATTTATTTATGAACGTTTTTGCTGTTTGTTTGTTTTATATACAAATATTTTAAAGGTTATCATTTAATTTGTGGTTTTAAGACAAAAATACACTACAAATAAAGCTGATCTTAACGAACCAATAATTGCATACACTTGCAACTGAAAGATGATTTAAATAAATACAATCTTGGTCAGAGATATCCCAAAAATTTAGAGATTTACAGACTTGTTAGAATGTTCTGAACCCGAATATGCGTTAGCTTACAAGGATAAAAAACTCTGGTCAACATTTTAATACTAATAACAATAGTAAGTAGTTCGTAAGCAGTACATTACATAAACATTTTGTAATAAAAATGTTGTGTATCTAGTTCTATGAACTGTTAAACAAAAATTAAAATAATTGTTACTATTTTAAGATACAAATCCGATATACAATTATCATATTATGGCAGCCTTTGTTATAGTCATCCGTTATTTATGTAAGTTGTATGCAATTCTTGATTCTATGATTCTTTTTATATACACACTAACTGCAGGCTAGCACGTTATTCCTAATCTACACTCAGGAGTCATAAAACTAGATAAATACCTATATCGACCCAGTTGGATGAATGACGCGCGAAATATATAGAAATTTATTGGTGTTTTTCGATTGTTTGCTTGTTTTCTATATATATTTATGTTGTCGCTTTGATATTAACCTACTTAATTAATACACAATCATTCAATAATAAGGCAGAGAATGGAAATCAAAGATTATTATTCGATTAGAAAATCAGTTCCGGTTTTTATATTTAGACAATAAAAAAGAGTCGAGATGAAATTCACTAATTGATAGTTAGTTCCGTTCGTATAATATGCTTGAAAAGGTCAATGGTAATTTACTAAATTCGCTGGCGTTTAAGCCTTTTTGTATGTGATTAAATATAGTTTGTTTGCTGCGTCTCTCTATTGCGATTTATTTATTGGTTTGAATATCAAATAATTTGGATTAATTGCGTTTTTTTTTTTCTTCTACTATAATTTGACTAAGATTTGCAAATCGCGGATTCAAACTTTCATCCTGCTCGTTATTATCTTTTGTTTAGGGTTTGCTTTGTTTAAATATTCTTATTTGTCATCATGTAATCATTGGCGATGATAAGCATATAGCGCTGTTCCTTGGGCGGGGCTGGGGCTGGGGAATCCGGACGATAGCGATGGATTCCAAGCCGATTATTTTTACGACGGCATAATGTATCTCATGAGCGTTTACCAGAACACACTTGATCACTGATTACTGATCATCATCACTGATCAAAAACAAAAATCAAAATATAGAAGCCCGACTCTTAGTTGAATGAAAATGTTATGAAATTAATTGATTAATTTGTCAACCTGCCTCTTTACGACAAAAAAATTATATTTAAGACTATTATTTTAATTAACAAGATAATATTATTGTTTACCATCTATATTTATAATCAAATGCTTTTAAAGAATGGTATTTCCTTGTAATCATCTCGGCTGTTTTTCAAAACTGCCGCTAAATTCGGCAAGGCTGCATCTCAGCCAATTTAAATGGCTTTTGTAGCATAGTGTTAGGAGCGTATATATATTAGGATTTTGTATATTTTCATTCCATAGGCATTTTCCAGGCTTCCATGAAAATTATTAGAAAACAAGAAAGGAAGACAACTGATATAGAATTGCATCTAAATAAAATGTAACATTAATGGGTTCGATGTTGATGAACATTTTCCAGTAATCATTTAAGC
>JAEIIH010012437.1:0-10340 GCA_018904745.1 Drosophila orosa
ATTTTCTAAATTCATAGCTAAATATCAATGAATTTCTAACCCTTGAAATCTCTTTTTCCTGTGTAGTTACATACTTTGTAGTACCTCGCATTGCGTGACATTCCGGTTAACTCAAGAAATGATAAGCCATCAAAGTGGGTATTATTAGTTGGCTGCCGTCCGTTTATTGCAATTCACCAAACACCGCACCGAACAGTTAATGATATCATCTAGTCTATGTGTGTGTCTGTGGTGTCTGATGTGTGTTCTGTGTGCTCTGTGTGCTCTGTGTGGTGTGTGGAATTCCATGCAAACCGGGCGGATTAGGGCCACAAGACTTGGCCGGCACTTGGCGGATACTTACGTCCCAGACAGGTGTGCTTGCGGAACTGCAGGAATCCCTCGACGCACCGACAGGCTCCGTCCAGACAGCTGCTGTTGGCCACCTTCATGGAGCACTGCTCGCTCAGCTGGCAGTCGCCGCCCAGGAGTTGGGCTAAAGGAGAAGAAACCAAAAACAGAAACAAAATTCGAATCAAAAATCAGTATTTATCATTAAAGGTAGCCGGGCAATCATCTTGAAATTAACTTTAATCGACTCATTTGAGGGAATTTTCTAAGAAAAACATTGGATTTAACAAGCAATTTGAGAGTGTAAAATAAATGTAAGACGGCGAAGTGGAGAGAGCCCATTACAAGGAATTTTCTATTTGAGTTTCGCAATAACTATAATTGGACGGCAAAATGTTAAGAAATAAATAACATGATTTAGACAAGAGATAATCCAATTATTAGATATCATTAAGGAGAAATGTATCTTTAATGGCGGAATTCGTTAGGTGGAATTTTCTGCGAAAAACCAAAACAATTTGAGAGTTGAAAATAAATTTAATAGGCTCATTTTAACGGGTTCTCTTTTTAAGTTTTTCTTAATGTTTAAGTAGGAAATATTTTCAAAGGGATAAGAATTAAGTAAAGTTGACATTAATTTTAACAAATACCTAATTTACTTTCTTATTAATTGCTATAAAATGTATTTTGTCAACGATTAAATTTTTCATTAAAATATAAAACGTTCCTTAAAAAAAGCAAGGTAAAGGTTAAAACTTTGACAAACTCTTAGATAAATATTTTATTAAGAAGTATTTTCTCTATTTAAACGAAAAATATATTTATATAGTATACCTTTATTTTATTTAAGGAATCTAACATGCTAATAGAAATATGAAGCCCTAAAAGAATGGCCTAAATCATGGTTACTTTGTATTTCCCCTGAAGTTTGCTTGTTTATATTTAACCATCAGGTGATGAATCACTAATTCTCCCCAATGGAATTCCAAATTCTTTTTCTGTGTACAGAGACATGGAGAGAGTTGTGCTGAGTGCATCTAACGGGGCTTCGGTGGACAAACACACATCGCCATCGCCATCGCCATCTCATCTCCATATGCAACTCCAACAGCTCCAACTCCGCCCATTGTTTGCTTGTGTTTGCCCGGCAAACATTCTGTATACTCCCACTTTTGGGGTTAGCCAAAGATTGACTTTGCCTACTTAGTACTTACACGACAAACAGCGCTTGGAGTCCAGCTGGACGAAGTAGGGGGCGCACTCGCAGTAACCCAAAGCGGAGCAGCTGCTGCCCTTGATGAAATCCGTGCAGTCCATGTCATGCTGGCACTTGTCACCCAGCTCCAATCCTCGGCTAGCATCCGCCACTGTGAAGATGATCAGCAGCTGTAAGAAAACGGGGGATATTACTACAGGTTCTTGAGGATAATTTAATAAAATATTCAAGGCATATGTTTGCATAAAATTGTAAATATTTCCGCACTAAAAATCCCTGAGAAAGGTAGTAAAACTTAGCTTCCTCCTACTTACTCCTTCAAGTAATTTCAGATTTATGCCGCGTAATTGCATTGCAGTCGTAGTGTCTTAAAACCCCGCATTCCTTATTCTTTTTTCCATCCAAAGTTTATGTCTTACCTATAAATCTCATAAATCTGTTATTTATATCCTCGGCATATTCTTTCAATTAGGTAAACCGTTTTGCATGGGCCATTATTAAATCGAAATGAGCCAACAAATTGGACGGTCTTGACCAAGTCTTGTTCAAATGCCAAACAAATGGCTTGGGAACACGGAATAACATAGATACTTATGTATATATTCGTGTGGGACAAGAAGAGCCGTAAAATCCGTACTTAATCGCAGCAGCTCACTGGCTGGCTAACTCTTTTATGAATGGAGTGTGTGCGATGTGTGTAATTCTAGCTTGTAGCTAGCTACGTATCTGTCAGATAAAAAAGCTTTTGTTCGCCGCACAGACACAGTTAACGTTATATCAGATGCTACAGAGATACCCAAGAACTAGAGAACTGGAGTTGTAAAACAGAATTAACAGTTGCCTGAACACCGAACACACGCCCCGTCGAAGGCGGAGTATATATTCTTTGCCAGGCCAAGTACACTGTGGAATGGGTTAACCCGGGATCTATAATTAAAAAAAAAAAGAAACAGAAACAAACAGCAGAGAGTTAAGGGTACCCACTACTACCAGACGAGCAGCATGTATGTTTTTGGCCTGTCCCGGGTCAATTTACCATTGTTTTGGATACCCTTTTAATGGGTATTTATTAGGGAATATAATGGATAGGTAAAAGCAGGTGGGGCGTTCTTTAAAATGGGTTTTTGTATGCTAATAAGTGTGGTAAGACCAGAGCATTCAGTCAGGCAAAGTTTTTTAACCACAGATTAATTAAGAAAATGTTAAATAACAAACTTTGGGTTCCGGAAAGGTCCCTTATTAGGATTCAAAGTAATAATAATACTTTTCTTAACTTTCTTAGCTTAAAATTTAAGAAAACTGTAATACTTTCTTGAAGAAAATCCTAAAATTAAATATAAATCTTAAATCTTTAATCTTATTTTCGCTCTATCGAATGTGGAATACAATAGATACAAAAGATACCAACTTTAAGGGTATTTCAAGCCTCGGTCCACCGAAGCTAGCCCTCCTCACTTGTTTTGCAGTTAGAACGCTGGCTTAGCTGGCTAATAAATAAGCTGAATTTTGTGGCCAACACGGATAAAGAAAATACACACACACACGGTGTGGGGAGAAGAGTGCAATGTACTTTCTGCTCATCGCGAATGAGCGCCACACGCCATTAATTACGGGCCGGCTCTCTGGGATTGGCATTACCTAACCGAAACCAAGGCACCAGCTCCAGCAGCAGCAGCAGATACAAAAACAGATACAAGTTAGGTAACTGGGCTTCTTCGCTGGTCTCGGTTTCGGGTTCTGGGTCTTGGGTTTTGGGTTTTTTGCATACTGGCTAAAACGGTACTGTCAGATCTTCACCCCCGACTTTCTTGGTCTTTTTTCTTCTTTTTTTTTTTTGTTGGAATTTGTTAACGCATTAAATCCAATGATTACATAAAGTTAGCCTTGGATTGCACGGGGAGAGATCCCCCCTCAGACTTGGCTAATTGGTAAGAACTCAACGATTCTGATTCCAATTCCACAGTCACGCAAGTCTTTGGCAAATTGTACAAGTTGAGACATTAAAAAAACACAGTTAGGAACGTTTGCCGGAATGCAACATAGTTGGATATTCTTGCCTTGATTGCGATAAATGATCATATGAAGATTTTGAGTCATAAACGGAAGTAAATAGCTAGATTTTTAACTGATAAAGTTGGGAAGAAATTCTGGATTTAATCGGGTCTTTAGGGATTTTTTTTTATAAGGATTATCTCATGAAACTCTTGCCCAATGACTTTCACTTATTTATTTGCAGATTTTTATATTAATAACTCAATTAAAATAAAAAGTAAACCTTTTTTGCAAGACTTTCCCCATTCTCTACTAAGAAACTACCAATATCAATAAATTTGCCTACTTTTTATTGTTTATTGAATAATAAATCGTTACAGATCTTAAATAATAATAAACAAAAAAAGCTTTTCTGTTCAAATTAGTTCAGAATATTATTTTCTTTGTGACTTTCCCCTTTTTCGTGAAACCATTAAGGGCATTACAGGCAGAGTCTATTGAACAACAAACCACTGACACTGCCATTTCGAGATCTTCAAATAACAATAAATAAATAATGTACTCAACATAATCCCCATTCAGAGGTGTTTTCTTGGGGTCTCAAGATCATTTCGCTACTCATTCGATGCTTGTCTAGTCAAAACACAACACTTGGGCCCCGTGGCAAGCTCGGGCCCCCTCAGAAAGCCAAAGACAGGCAAATCCATTTCCATTTCCATTCCCATTCCCATTCCCCATGAGTACACTCAATGGGAGCGGGCACTGCAAACGAGATCTCGAATGGGAAAAGTATCGAAGTTGGAATCGCAGACTCCAATGGCCAAGAGAACCAGAAATGAAATGAAACCGTTCAAACTCGACGGCATCAATAAAATGTCAATAAACAGAGAAGAAATTGTTTAATTACGCTTTCGAGCTGGCCGCCAACTATAAAGAGAGAGAGAAAGAGAGAGATAGACTGGCTATTGGCCATTAGAGCCGAGTGCCAGTGTGTGTTTGCCTTTGTTTGACTTGACCCAATAACTCTGGACCAAGTTACTTTCGTTGCCAGCTGGGAGGTTTGACAAACTCTCCGCAGAAATGTTCAGAGTGGCTGGAGATCTGGAGATACAGAGATATCCGGGGATCTCCGGAGGCGGCTAATAACCGTCAGGTCGTGTCCACCCGGCCATTTGTAATCCTCCGGCGGGCCATTCGTCTTACCGGCCTCCTAAAAGTCCACCTCCTCGTCCGTTAAAAACCCCATTCATCAGTCGGGCTTATTTATTTCCCAGCTTTTCTGGCTCTCGGTTCTTGGTCCTCGGTTCTCAGTTCTGCGTTCCCTGTTCCCTGGTTTTTGGTTTTTGGGTTTATGGTCGCTGTGCTAATGAAGACCCGTTGCAGTGGCATTTTCTCTGTGCACTGCACTGCAGTTATTGTAATTTAGAATCGTAAAAGAACGGCTGGCCAGCGAAAAGCAAAACAAAAAAAAGGAGTAAATAATTTTTCGTGTTTTACAAATTACTCTCGTACTTGTTTAATGATCGTCGGGCGCCGGACCGTCTGCTGACCTTTGGCCAGGCCAAATGCAGGTGCACACAGATGCAGCCGGTGGCCGGTGGCCGGTAGACGGTGGCTGGTGGCCAAGACTTAATGCACTTGGCTGGAAATGGGCTGAACGGGGCACCGGCCGAGGGCATAGCGAAACATAATAACAAACAACATCGAAGTGGATAAATTGTTTCTTGGCCAAGATGGAGTGGAAAAACTGGTGGAAACCAAACTAAGGAAAGCTCCAGGGGGAGCGAGAGCCCTTGGTCCATGGCATTCTATTGATTTTTTAGCAGTAGGAACAGATGAAGAAGTATTAGATGGGAAAATCTAATTGAATTGTGAAAGATTCATTCATGAATCAATGATAAAATTCCAGAGATAGAAGTGGTTGTTAATAATTAACACCATGAAGGGTAAATTAAATTCAATTGAAACTAAAAACAATATTTATATAATTTATATTTCAAGTATTTTGAAAATTTAACTAAAAAATAGTCTAATTTGTATGCATTTTTCGGCGTCAAGGCAATATTAGAAAAAGCCCTGGCTGTTTCCTATTGATTCTTCACACTATGCAATTGGAAATATATTTAAAATCCACAAAATTAACTAAAACTAAATAGTTTAAAGGATAAATATTACTAAATTAGCTTCTGAAAACTTAGGAAATATTAAAAAGGGAAATACTATGCCATAGAAATGACTATCTTGAGCTGAACTTCAATCAAATATACTTTTAATACAAATAAGGAAGATATTTAAAAAACCAAACAATAGAGATTTTAAAATCGCCTAAATGATAAGAAGAGTAGGTCTCCAAGGTTCCAAAAAAAATACAAACCAATAAAAAAAAAAGAAAAATAAAACCAAGTTAGCCAAACTTCCTCTTTTTTATGTCTCTAGTTTCCCCGGAATCCATAAAAAAGGCCAGCGATTCAATAGAAGCATTTATTAATAGTCAAACTAGTTCCCATACACCGCAGCCATAATGACGCTTCCCGCAGTAATAATGATTAAGTGCCGGGCAATGAAATTTTATGAAGCAAATAATTCACTAAACTTAATGCCAGCTCTTGTGATTTTTTTGTATCTTTTTTTGGCTGAGCAAGAGCAGTGCCAAGGGAAAAACTCCCACCTTTTATTAGATTAATTTGCCCACATTACTCAGTCAATGGAGTGGACTGTGTAGCGGCACGGCGACCCCCATCGACATCATCATCTCTGGCCCGATCTTCGTCATGATCTTCGACGCCTGCCTATCCATCTATCAGCCGCAGTTTGACCCAATGGCCGACTTCACAGCTCTTTGCACACACTCGGAGCTCACTTTGCGAAGAAAAGAACGCGGCCCACGCCAAGAAAACATCTAAGATCATAAATAAAAATTGTGCCAAAAAAAAAGGAAAATAAAGAGTGTGGCTTTTGTTTAAGAAAGCGAAAAAAGCGCTTAACAATAGCCCGCTGACCAGGTGACAAACATTTTTTTGGAGCAATTTGAATTGGCAACGCCCCAAATGACTTTTGAATGCCGCAATGGGGGTGCAATTTTTGCGAGCATTTCCCATTATCTATAGTTTCTAAATATATTTTTGTATTTTGGCCACAGATGGGCTTACTTACCGCTAAGAGCCGCTTAACCGTAAAAGCATTTCCATTGAGCATTGCGATCGCAGGTTGTTGCTTTCTCGATTTTTTTGTCGGCGTCGCAGTCGCCGTCATTGCCGCGCTTCTGTTGCTCCGAGAAGCTGCCTTGGATCTCCCTGGGAAGGCTTTTCTCTCTCCACCAATTTCCCTCCTTTTGTGTGTTTTTTGTCGATTTTCCAGCGATCACCGTACTCCTCTCTCTCTCTCTCTCTGTGTCTGTCTCTCTGTCTCTCTTGTGGCAGTCGTTAATATACGAGTGTGTTTCTGTGAGGATGTGAGGGGAGAGACTTGACTTAAACTCTGAACTCTTAGGGTCAAAAACGGAACGAAAACGTTTTTCTCTTTTACGGGGCAAAAGGAAATGCGGCCCACTAAACAAAAACGAGGAAAATAATAATAATAATTTCTGTTTTATTATTTTGCAGTTGTCGGGTTGCCCTGTTGAGAAGGCCAACAAAAAAAAAAGCAAAAGCCAGCCAACCGGCCGGCTTGCGGCTCACACGCCCCTCATTCGCATTCAATGGGCATTGAAGTCGCTCCACTTTAAAACGAAAGACTTAGGCAGCGAACTTGAGGCGGCAGCCGAAAATGGGAAATTAACACCTGAACCGCCACAGCCGCCGCCACTGCTGCCCTAACCTAAGCCCTCAAAACTTATTTCGTTTATTTTTCTCGACCGCTGTCTCATGTTTTTCCGTTTTTTCTGTATTTTTTTTGTTGCTATTTTCACTTGCTGTGACGACCTTTGCGTCTGTCTCCCGCTCGCTCGCTCGTTCTGTTTTTCCTCGTTTTTGTGTGTGTCTTGTTCTGTTTTTTTTTTTCTTATACGGAATTCGGGTAACGTTTTTGTTGTTGTTCTGTCTTTCTTCGCCACTGCCGCTGCTGTTATAAAATTTCATTTTATTGCAATGCATGAGTCTGGGCCGAAGAGTTCGAGACCGCGAGACTGAGACTAAGGCTAAGTCGGAAGACTGGAGACTGGGTCTGAGAATGTGGCGCTCTAGGGCATTACCGTTAGGCGGCTGAGGCACAACAAAAACAAAAAAAGAATAAACGAGCAGAGCCGATATAAAACATCAACTAACTCCAGCATTTTTATAACTTAATAAAAAAAAGACTGGGAGGTGTGCAAGGGGAGAAAGGGAGAAGGGCGCTCTCGAGAGTTCGATTTAAATTGGTCTAAGGTGAGAAAGGCCTGAGAACTAGTCGCTGCACAGAAAACAATGTCATAAAGGTTTCTTTGCAGCTAAAGTTGAGGTTTGATAAGGTGCCTTGAGAGGCTTCTTTTATAATTGAAAAAATAATTTTTATAACCCTTCAAAAATTACTGAAATTGGGTTGTTGTTGATGTGGGAATTAGTGTATTAAACATTGAAAATATTATGTGCTCTAATTTACAACTTCTCTCATTTAAATACATTTTTAAAAGCTTAAAAAAAGGCTGTTACAATGTATGCTAAATCAATTACTCCCTGAAAACTCTCCTCAGTTTAACTTCTTTTAAAATATTTAAATATAGTTAAGGAATAATACATCTTCCAGGATTTGTTAATATGTTAATCATTTTATACAAGAAAAATGGTCCTTAGCTAGAAAATTTAACAAAATATAAAAGGCTGTATTTTTAAAATGTTAAATGTTATTAACATATTTGTGTTAATATAATTTGAAAATTTTAACCCAAGAAAATTAATTCTTTGCCTTGAAAACTCGACAAAATATAGCAGGAACTATTTTTAAAATGTTTAAAAAATATATAAGCCTTTCAGAACTTCCTCTTTTCTACTTCTTCTGTTTTTTTTTTCGCTCTAGAGAATTGCTTTTGGTCAAGGGGCGTGTATGGGCGTGTCTGGACAATTGCCCGACTCAATTTTTTGACCCAGTCAGCCGCGGAGAAGCAGATGCAGATGGAGATGGAGATGCAGATGGGGAGATGCAGATGGCGGAGATCTTCCGCAATCGATCAGCATGTGCAAAGTGTTGGGCTGGCAACCGCAAAACGCAAACTTTTGCTGGGGAACTGCATTTTTATGCTTATTGTTGTTGTTGTTTGTGGTTTTTGCGCTTGGTCTATCGGTCGCTGGGTCGTCATCAATGCAATGCAACACACACAGCACACAACACACACACGCAGAACGGACTCAGGCTAAGACTCGGGCTAAGACTCTGGCTAAGACACTCTAGCCGAGAGACACAAGGCAGCAAAAAAAGAGCCAAGAGCAGCGCGATTCTGGCACCGTTATGCACCCAATATGGCGACTGCACCACCACCGCACCACCATCTCCACCCGAACTGCACCACAGCACAGCACAGCTCCACACATGTGCCGAAGCTGGACTGGCTCTGACTCTGGCTTTGACTCTGACTCTGGCTTTTGGGTCTGGGTGCATCTGCATCCAGCAAACTGGACAGCAGAGACACGGGACTCCGGGGACCCTGGATCTCTGGATCTGTGGTTCTCTGGAGCTCTGTCTTCACTTGACTGCCTTCCCATGTTGTATGTTTGTCTATCTCGCTCGCTATTTGTTTGTTTGTTTGTTTGTTTGTCAGTTGGTTGGTTGTTGCTTCGCTGCTTGGTTGCTTCCTTGCTCGCTGGCTTGGGTTTGTTTGTTGGTTTTCCAGAAATTACACACAGTTGCCCGAATGGGCCGCGCCTTAGTCTAATTCCAGCCAGAAATCCTCAGGATCTCTTATCGATTATCATCATCATCATCATCATTATTATTATTTTTATTATTTTCCTCTTTTTGTTTTATTTATTTAGGAGTATTTTTTAGCTACCGTTTTGTTTTAATTTATATCTCGTTTTCACACTCGCGTCGCGGCACTTTCTTGTGAGTTGTGTGTGATGTGTTCAAGTGTTTCTTTCGGTTCAGTTTGATTTATTTCTTTTTTTTTTTTTGCTAGCAAGTTGAGTGTGCAAAGTGCAGCCGCATCCACGGAGATGAGCTGAGCTGGGCACGTCCGCACGTAACGATGGTCAGCAACGAACTGAAGAGGAGCCAGCCAGCCACGGACTTAAAGAACCAAAGACAAGCAGCCGCAGTTCGCAGTCGCCAGCAACAGCAGCAGCAGCAGCAAAAGCAACAGCAGCAGCAACACGAAGAAGCCACTTGGCCAGCTCCAAGAGGAGAGCTTTTTGGCCAAAGTCAAAGTCAAGGCAGCGAAGCTTTCTCAGACACGACAAGTGCCGAGGTCTTGGCCAAAATGTTGTTGCTATTGCTGCTGTTAGCGATCATATTGCTGCTGTTACCCGAGAGATATTGCTGCTGTTACTGCGGCTTAGGAGGGCTCCTGTTACTGCTGATGCTGCTTCTGCTGCTGCTGCCTTGGCTGTGTATGCAAATGCGCTTTATTTGTTTCTTTAATTATGAGTGTCAGGTCCGAGAGAGTGCGAACGGCACAGATTAAGAGAGATAAACGGCGAAGCGTTTGTAGTACACCTACACGACGCCGAGATCACAACTGCCCAGGCATCTGCATTTGCTTCGAAATTAACCGTTTTAAGTTACAGTCAATGTCCGATAAGTGCAACCTACTTGAGCTCTAAAAAGGGACATTTTTCAACTTTGTATCTAAATATCTATAACTTTGGGAATTTTTTGTAATTTAAGATTAAATAGT
>JAEIIH010012444.1:0-16369 GCA_018904745.1 Drosophila orosa
AGCTTAACCAGACTTTAACAATCAGCTAAAATAATTAATAATCAATAATAAGATGTCAATATTATTCTTCTATTCTTATAAATTAAATAAATCAAATTAATCTTATCATAGTTAACTTTAATTATAAAATTCTTAGTTGGTAAGCCATTAAGAAGACTGTGACAAATGATAGAAAGCCAATCGAAAGACACTTTGGAACATCCACTAAAGCTGTAGAATATTCAACAAATTGCCATCAAAATCGAATCTTTTTGGCGGTTTCGTGGGAAATCAATGGAGTCACTTAACCATGGTCTAATCATAATTGAAATCTTCTTTTCGGTTGGCATTATGCAATCGCTGTCACTCAACTGTGTCAGATTCAGATACAGAAGACCTGAAAAAAAAGAAGAAATAGAAAACAAAAAAATGTTTAACGAATCTCCGTCCTCCCCTCATCTATTAAACCAAAAAATAAATGCAGAAAAAGAGTAGATCAGAGGAAACCAGTTTGCAGAGCAGAGTTTCCCTTCGAAGTCAAACGAAACATAAGCTAAGGCAAAATCAGACTCAGACTCTAGCTTCGTCGGAATTGTATCTCTCTCTTTCCGTTTCTGTGGATTTTGTCTTATTTGTTTCGCTCGAACGGAATCGGATTTATGAGCGCTGCACGCCTCTCACCCAACGAGTGCGAAATAAATTTTTATTGAGTGCTTGCCCCATTGGTAAGGCGGAATGAATATTGCCTAAAATATCAAACTTGTAAAACGGCGCGAAGAAATATCTCTGGCCAACTGACAACTGGCCAAAAGATGTCAATGGGCAATGGCAAATGGCAAATGGCAAATGACAAATGCTAAATGCAATTAGTTCGGGTCCAATTCAAAATTGGCAGCCACTGACAATTTTGCAGCAGGTGCTGGTCATTTATTTCTAATGTAAATTATCACCGAATTCGGAATTGGAGTCTGTGGAAAATTAAGCTTTAAATCCCTCACCAGATCGGTTGCAACATCCTCGCCAGTGAGTTTCACTTTCACATAATTGCCACATAATTTTAGCCTCGAGTGGAAATAGCTGGCAAATAACTTGTTTTTGGCCAGGATGGTTGATTGTTCGTTTTTGTTGTTGGACTTTTCATGTGAAAGTAATACGTTTGTTACTTTTAATGGGCTTAAGTTAAGAGCTTTACCCTATCAATGTAGGTTTTGTGGTTATTTAATTGGTAACATGCTATAAAACTAAAATAAATAAATATGCAATTTTCTTATTTGTTTAGATGAAAAGACTGTTTTGTGCCGATACTCTTAATTTTGTGTCTCAGGGTTAACTATGCTCGTCACAGAGCTTCCCTTCTACATCCAGCTCAGTATATCCCATTTCAGAGTGTATTGTTTAAGTGCGAGACCTGAGCCCTGGGACTGAGGCCCCAGTCTGCATCTGTAAACAATTCTTGGCTGGGACAGTCAACGACCTTCGGTTGGTCAGTTGGGGAGCGAGCAATGACAGTGGGCAGCCCGGCAGCTTCGACTTTAATTATCTGGGGCTTGGGAACGGAAAAATAGGAGACTGTGGGAGTTGCCTCCCGTTGGCAAAAGTCCATTACCATTTCATTAACATAGACATAAAACTTCCTCCCTTTTTCCACCAACCCACCCACTACCAGTGTTCCCTTCGCGAGTGTGCGTGAGTGTGTATTGAAATGAAAACACGTGTTGCGGCCATAAACAAAGGAATTGGTAAATGGCAAACGAAAAAGCAAAACAAAACAAAGCAGTAGCGAAGCAGCTGCAAAAAGGAAAAAAAATGGTATTGCCAAAAAACTCGGCCTAGCGTGAAAAGCACCCGACACTCGAAAGCACACGTACACAAAGGGGCCCCCAAAGTGGGCAATGCCTGTGTTTGCTTTTGTATTTTTCGGAGCGGCTCCTTTCGCCAAGTCAAATCCCATTTTTTTCGGGGTGTTCCCAACAGCAAGCGAAAAAGTAATATTTGGCTTTTGAAGTTGGCTTTTCACAAGCTCATGCGTTGATCTTAAAAATGTAAATTAGTTCCTGGAAGTCCAGGAATTCTTGAAGTGTTTTTATTAATATTAATATGTTTAGCAATCAACAATTAAACAAAATATTGTATAACAATATTACACTCGTCACTTATATTAGATTCTTGAGAAGTTGACCTTTTTAGTGAAAAACAATTGCCTGATATATATTTACGGAACATCATAAATGGAAGGCTTATCCTACAGCTGTAAAATTATCGATAGTTTATCGATATCATTACGATAAGAATACCCCTAATATTTGTATTTTATATGTAGCGATAGTATCGCCGATAGTATTGATATTATCTCCGAAAATATGTTTTTAGAGCTAAATGGGCTTTGGGACTTAATTTATACTTAACCCTTTAATTGGTTTATATATTTCTCTATCTGTACAAGTTGACCGCATAAAAAAGTGGTTTCCAGCCACATTACGTGTCGCAGTTGTCGCTTTTCGAGCTTCGACAGTTTCCGACATATCGACAGTTGCATCCCGCCTTAACGCACACCCCCTCCTTAGTGGCTCACACCTCGGCTTTGACTCCCCTCCTTATTTCAATGGAGTGTGAATAAAATGTAATCCGCCGCCTGCGTGTGGTAATCTAACAAAAAAACAAAACGCCACGGAAAATGAATAAAATAAGAAGTAGAAAAATCCGCTTGCAACTTATAACTGAACGTTGCTGGCCCCAGCTGACCCCTACCTCTTCCCCTTAGCAAAAAACCCCTTTTGATCAACGTTACTGCACAGCAAAAAATGTAATCTAAGAAATTATGTCATGACCAACTGAACCCTTTTTAATTTTCAATTGAATTATCCATTAAAATACTTTTATTTTGAAGTATATATTATTATTTTATATTTGTTTTGTAATATAAAAACGTTGACTTAGTTTTGAACTAATAAGATTGACTGACTAAAGCTTGTAGAGTTTATTTTCTGTGTGGAAATGCAGGCGGCCAGCTGTGTTGATTTTCATTTTCAGCACGACTCGGCGATGGGGGCGTGGCACCGCCCTCTTTTCGCATTGATTGCGTTACAATTTCAGGTTTCTGGTTTCAGCTTTTGCTTGCTGCCAGTCTACTTCTACTTTTTTATTTATTTTTTTTGTATTTTATTTTAGTTGTACTGCGGCCGCTGCTGAGACTTTAGCTTTGGCTTTGCCTTTTGTTTTTGTTTTACCGGCTGTGCCACAAAACGTGTTCGTTGCTATTGTTGTTGTGGTTGTTGCTGCTGTCTGCCACAGCGTTGGAGTTGATCTTTATCTGTATCTCCGGTCGCTGCTGGTTCAGGCTTTATAGATTTATTTACAGTACAGATATACAAACTGGCAAAGGTTTTATTTATTAAATATTTGTATTATTTTAATAAAATTATTTATACGGGGGTTCTTACTAAGGTTTTATTATAAAGTAGCTCATTTACATAACTTAAACCATAAAAACTATAATCATTTAAAGTGGTGAAATCAACACATACTAGACTAATGCCAATATATTAAGTAACTAATATCTATTTTTAGAATTTTCTTTGATTCATAATATCTCAAACCTAAAGATATTCGTTTGACAGAAGTCTCACTGTATGTTGCTGCCTGACTTGGATTGTTGGCTTGGCTTTTGGGTCTCTGTTGGCCACGAACGACTCTCAACCGGTTTGGGCCTCTCTCCGGTCTCAGCTCTCCATTTCGTTTCGTTTTCGTTTCGATTTACGAGCACAAAATTAAAATCAAATGAGTGGATCAGCGAACTGCCCTGGTTGTTATTGTTTCTTGGCTTGGCATTAAAAAAAACAAAAAAGAAATAAAGGCCCAGTCCAAGATCTTGAAATGTGGTCGGCGAGGCCCGCGGCTGAAAGTCTTCCTGCGTTCGCAGATCGTGAAAAATATGTCGAATTCGAATCGGATCTAGGCATTACAACTCTCCGGTCTCCGGACAGTCGCAATCTCATTCAATTGACTTTGCCCCGCATGCAGGGTTATATAAACGGTGGATGCTGCCCGTAAATGGCCCGGGTTTATTATTATTATTGTTATGGCTGCCGTTTGCGTTGTCTTTATTTGGTGGCAAAAATAATGTCGCATTAAATAAATTATTTCACATCGTTGGGTTTTTCGGGCAATACATAAACTGACTTTCATTTCCTGCAAAAATACAGAAAAAGAGACTGCAGACTGCAGTTGCTTTTTGGCATTTGTGTGGGAGTTGCAAGAGAATATGTTTATGGCTTCATAAACTTATATGGGGAATGGAGTTTCTGGTTTTTACTTTCAGTGATTCATTTGCAAAGGTAATTTCACGAAAAGTTGTCTTTTTAATTCGAACAAGTTTGTTTTAATTTTGCATTTGACTGTTGAAAGTACCTTAACATATACAAAATGGAGTTTATATTCTGCAAATAATTAAAGACAAACCTTTGAACCATGATCAAAGGTTTTGTTTGCATCTCTTTTAGTTTATTAGAGTTTATAAAGCTCAACCCTTTTTATGTTCATCAACTTTACCATTATTTTTTCATTAAAAATATATTATAGCCTAAAGGTTAAGGACATTTTCTGAGATCTTTGATAACCTTCATGATTGTTGGTTAAGCCTCTTTGAAAAACCACTTGTAAAACCATTTGACACACCCGCACTTAAACCCGAGAACTAACACCAACATAAATGCCAAAATAAAAGCATTGTCAACCTTCGGTCAAACAAAAATAAAAACAAATTTACGCTTAAAAGTACTAAAAATCACCCGAAAATCAACATGTTGGTTGCTCTTTTTCGGCTTTCAATTTATCATATTGTAAAACCGAAACCCAAATCCGATGATAATGCTCATGTTGTGTTTGCATTCGTCTGTGGTCTCTCTGCTATTGTTATTTCTCTTCTAGTTTTGCGACACGAAAATACATTTCGGTTGTGTTTTTCTTGTGTTTTATTTTATTTTAGTTGTGTTTTTGGTGGGTTTAGTTAGTCGCTTTGATGCATCATTGCACAGTTTTGGGGAAAGGTCAGTCAGTGGTGTCAAAAATCTGTCCATGCATGTTATTTCGGTTCGGTTTTCGGGTGTGTTTCGTGTGAGATATGTTATTCGCTGTGCTTAGAGATGCTAAAAGATAAAATGTAATTATGCTTTAATGGTTTAATTAGCAGAATTTATGGCTAAACTAATTGCTTTTTGTGCGGGCACCAAACGTATTCTACGAATTTATTTAGTGGGTCAATTGGGTAAGGCACGAAATCCTTTCTTTCAATAATTAATAAGCGAAATGGATTCGAGTGGAAAACTCACAAATCGTGACATGACAAAAAACGTGGCAGAAAATAAACCAAATAAAAAATGGGCTGAAAAAAAGGAGCAACTTGGCTGCTATTTTTGCACACACCTCTGAATCTCCACGCAAACAGCAACAAAAAAGCAAGCAAAGGGCAAACCTGCCTTTGACAGTCGACATGAAAATTGATTTCCACGGGCTGCTGTTGCAAACAAAAAAAATTGAAGCTTTGGCGTGGGTTACGGTGGCGTATGAGTAATATCCGAGAATGAAAGTACATTTTTCAGTCTCACAAAATCAATATCCAGACTCTGGCTAAGCTGTTACATTTCGAGCAAAACGATTACATACATTTCCATCCATATGCAAAACAGCTTTGACGTAATGTACACGAAAATTTCCCTCCCCTTACATTTGTCCACCCCTTTTTCCTTTTGGCCACCGCAACGAGGCCAATCTCACCTGAGATTGCCGTGAAATTCTGTTGCTGTTTCGTGGGCTTGAAGTCAAATTAGAAAAGCGAACTACGAAAAAAAAAAAAAGGAAAGAGTAAAGAGTAAAGGAGAACGCGAACAAATTTGTGCCAGCAAGCAGAAAAATTATGAGGTTGGCCTGGGCTGTGCTGGCATCAAATTAAAAACAGACGCATTTTGGCCCACAATTTCGTGCGTAACACAAAATCAATTACAATTTTAATTAAATATGCAAAGCTCCCAGAAAGAGCCCCCAGTCAGCGGAGCGAATGGCACAGAATGGAGAATGGAACTCAATCAGGCAAAATGTCCCCCAGGCAGGTGACGTCTTTCCATAATAATGTCCTGCCTCTGCCACGCCCACCCAAACAATCAGCCGCCCGCTTGCCCCATCCTTTTGGAAAATTCCCCAGGTAGAGAAAAGGGTAAGGCGGCAGCCCTTTAAATATGGATAGCACTTTGGGAAACCAAACGAAAATTGAATGCTCTTCAGGTTTTACATCTTTAAGTTGAAGCTTTCTCGAGTTTCAATTATTTCTGATTTTCATTTTAGCTTTAAGATGCGTTTTTAGGGCGATCCCCCATCTACTTAATGTCTAATTTCAATCTTCTTTACATTCTTATCCTTATTTAAAATAGTCTTAATAATAAATTATGTTATATATTTTATTTAAGTTAATTGGTGTATGCAATCCTTTGATTATTAAATCTAAGGGTATTCTTGTTTAAGTAAAAATGAATCAGCATCGTAAAACAATACAACAGGCAACTCCCCAGCGGCGCTTAGGCAGGTCATTTAAAAATATAAAAATTTAATGACTCTTGTGGTGCCGAGACACAAAATTCTTAATTAAATTGTCCCAGAGCAGGGCAGGCAGGTTTGACAGATTTTCCAAACAGCAAATCAATTACAATTTGCCTTAGCTCAGGCCCGGACACTTGGCCTAATCCTGTCCAAGAAGAGGGCCAGGACAAAGTGGCAAGCACTGCATTTGCAGTTTTGCAACTACAACTGCATCTGCATCTGGTTGTGTATCTGCATCTTTGATGCCGAAACCAAGCCAAATGGAAATGCGGTGAGCCGGCCCATTGCAATGGCAGCTACAACATCTGGCATCTGGTCAATTGGTCAATTTTCATTTGCATATCATTTGGATTGGCGGCCAAGAATGTTGCAAAACTCTCCTAAATGTACAGTTTTGGCATTTTGGCAGCTTGACGTAATGGGCACACCACGGGCAGAAAGAGTCAAAAAACTTGGGATTTAGGATTGCGGACTTGTGTAGGGTTAGCTGCAGCTTTTAGTTAGTTAATTAGCAAAGTGCGTGGCAATCTCTTCAAATCACTACTCCACCTTTTCCATTGAATACATTTAATTAATTTCTGTACTTCTTCTCTTTCTTTACAGGTATGACCGAAATAAATCAAAAGCAAATGCAAACTATCGATTAAGGTCACATTACGTATACGACGTGTTGTGCTTGCGTGGATACAAAGTTGCCTATTCAATTAAACGAGTGTTAAGTCGCAATGAAAATTAATTAAGTATTGCTAGAGTATATCCTCTCCTTTTCAGCTGAGAGAATTCGGGTTAACCATGACTAACTATTTACTTAACTAGGTTTTTGGGTAATATAGCTAAATAATATATTTAAAAAGTAAACTCAAAAATGTGTATACCCAAGTTTACGAAACCTTTCACTGTAACAACGTTTTCTAATATGCTCATATTTTGCTTTTCAAACTGTGCCCCATTTATTGCATTACATTACTGGACCCTCTCCCAATGAGTTATGGCCAACTTTATGCCCAACATTTAACTTTGTCAAACTCAAACATAAATATCAAAAAGTGTTTTTTCTTATTTCTTCTTTCGTCGTTTTTAATGATATATGGTTGGCTGCTGGGGACCTGGGTATCTTGGCTTTTTATCAGCCATTAATGATCGCCAGAGGAGCGTGATGGGTCGCCGAGGCGGGTTAACACCTCAAACAGTTTGTCAGTTTGTCTGATATTTTTCCCAGTTATTATTATTTTTATTTTTTGAGAGGAGACATTGAGGCGTCGGGACGGCGACCATCAGCTGTCAACAGTTTTTGCTGCTGCTGTCTGCGTAAATATTTGCCAGCTGCGTAATTGCTGCCGAAACTACAGACGAAAAAATAAAACAGTGTGGAAGAGTAGACAAACGAAGACATATTTATGGGATAGCCAAAGCCAAATGAAGTAGAGCCCTAATGAGTGGTATTGTGTGGACAGGCGTTGACACTTTTAGCAAAGGTCAGTTTGGTGTTTTGAACTCATTTTCCTCCCCGCCACTGTCACAAAAATACTTGCAAAGTGGCCAAGCATCGATAATATTTTTCCGTACACTTTCTAAAATTTTCCCAAAATTTGTTGAAACAATTGCGAGGGCTGCTTTCATTCGGAAGTTTGCCCGAAGGGTGTCCCAAGTTTTCTTATTAGCAAAGAAGTTTATTGTTTTCCATACACTTGGAACATCTGCTTGGCCGGCGACAAGTTTTTCGCCTTTGGTTGAGGGAAGCAACTTGAAATCTTGTAAACTTTTAGTTCTTAGCCATTCCTGTAATGAGAAACGCTTTAAAGGAACTACAAGAAAATCTTTGCTAAGTTGCTGTCAGGATAGAGCTTCAAGTTTGGTGGAATATAAAGGGGGGATAACTGTAGGTAGCTATTTATTAACCTCAGTATTCCCATTATTTGACCTTTCAGAAACTTCCTTACACACGACATTCTGCATTCTCTTGAGAAAAACAAATGCTAATGGTTAGCACATCCGACAATGGCAATTCAAATATTTGCTTAGCCACCGGTTCAATTTAGTTGCTACCTTTAACATTTAAATTGGGTTTTAGATAGCTTAAAGTGGCGCTGTTGGTTGAAAAAATGTGTTTCCCACGCTGGCGTTTTAAAATCATATCTGGGCAGCATCTTTTGGGGCCACTACAGTGGGACTTGTAAGCCGCAAACTCAGCAGCTCTTGAGGGGCTCTAAGCCGGAGCCTTTCGAGTGGTTTTGGCGCAGTTTAGATGACTTGGGGCCCTTGGGACCACCAAGTGAGAAACGCCTACGAGGCCCTCAGCCGATGGCTGGCAACAATTTCCTATTGTTGCAGGGAGAGAGTTGGAAATGGATTTTGGTTTTTGTTGCTTTTATTCTCCACTTAGACCTTGTCTAAGTTCTTTTTAATAAGTTTTGAGCTCCGCATATCTGCGTTGCAGTTGCTAGTCAAAACTTTGGCCCGACTCGCGTGTTTTTCGCTTGATTTTCTGACGCCTGACTTAAAGGATTTCCTTTTTCAAGGACTTGGCCCTACGGCTGTTGCCTAGAAACGAGTAAAAACAAAATGAAAAAAAATATAGCCATGTGTGAGCATGGGTGCGGGGTGAAAATAAACAATAAACAAATTCCGTTGACATCAAAAAATATATAAAAAATCAACAAAAGCATAAAAAAGCCGACCACAAATAACTACCGGGATGTTGGCTTAACATAGAAAATGCGTATAAATACTAAAGTCTCCTGATCCTGTCCTCTGACCTCCGCCCCCCGCCACCCTTTTCCGCTCCACCCCAAGGCCCCTGACTGAACAATAAACAAGCCATAAAATGTTTGCCGTGTGCACTCGGCTTAGAAAGCGGTAATGGCAGCGTTTTATATGTCAAATAAATAGCAAGAGAGGCACAAATTTTATCATCCAACTATGACATACTCTATTTCCGAGGCATTACGGCATTACGGCATTAAGCTTTAGGGCTGTAAAGTTTATTACTTAAATTTAAAATGGTTTCCGAATTAAAAACCATGTACAAATTTGTTCCTTCGGTTTTTATTTAAATTTTAGATTGGTAAACTCTGTAATGGCGCTATGACACAGTAATTCAGTAATTAGACGCTTCATTAGAACCTTGAAAGAGACAACTATGTGTGTTATTTTGCTCGGATTTTCTTTTTAAGGCGACCACGGTCACACTGATTTGATTTCGCCACATATAAAACTGTATTTCTGGAATCCTTGTCGAAGTACTCCTGGATTTATGTTTATGGAAGTCCTAAAATTTATTTTTTATCCTACTTACACATAAATATTTAACAATTAACACCCCAACAATTAATCTAATATACATTTTATGCGTAATACGAAAATAAATATATGTGTAAACATTTCATATTCTTATTTATAAACCGCAAATGCCATAATATTGCCTGGAATACTCAATGCAAAAGATAAACTTCAGGCTTATTATTCCTTGAGGGGCACCTGCAATCTAAATATGAAGTTTACTTCAAACCGCAGTTTATGGCGGCGCTGTCTTATGGCTCTCCGACACATAAAACCAGGGCACGTGCGAGCACAGGAACCTGTAGCAGTAACCGGATAATATTCAATAATAACCAGGTCGAAATGTTGTCCTGCACACCTGCTCGCTCGCTCATATTGCCATAAAAGGAGAAAGGAGAAAAGGGTTCAACTATTTTCGGGGCTGTTGTCCAGAGGAAGAGACCTGGCCCTAGGG
Source organism: Drosophila orosa (assembly GCA_018904745.1). NCBI lineage: Eukaryota > Metazoa > Arthropoda > Insecta > Diptera > Drosophilidae > Drosophila > Drosophila orosa. The sequence goes on from JAEIIH010012444.1 coordinate 10,301, forward strand.
CTTCTGTTAACCATTTGTTTGTCGGTCGGTCGGCCAGAACACACAAAAAGGCATTTGCCAAGTTGCTGCCGAAGCCCCAAGTGCATTGATTGATTTACAGGACACGGAATACAAAAAGAGCCGAGATTCCATTGGGCTGTTGTTTGCATGTCCTGTGATTTCCTTGGATCCTCCTGGGAGTGCCATAACCAGAGCAATTAACGTTTAACATTCATTGGAACTCGGTTACTGTGTGTATATATGTATCTATATCTATCTATCTATCTGCACTTAAACCACAAGGAGCCGGCCATAAAAGTCCGTTCAAAGTCAGGGAGTCAAGGGAATGAAACTAAAATCAACGTCAACTGCAGAGAAGGAGCCGAAAACGAAGAGGCAAAAAAAGAAAAGCAGAATAAAAAAAGAAGAACCAGACGAGCCCATTAATTTTTATTGCGCACACGAAATATTCCCAAAAGCGGAGGAATGGGCCGGAATTTATATACACACACACACATACTACAGGCACATCGAAATATATTTGAATAAAAATTAGCTAGCATACATTTAGGCGGCAGGGCCGCCGCCGTAAATCTCGTAAAATACCAAAATACCAAGCGGCAACTGTTACGGCGTCGCCATCGAACGCCAAGGTAATCAGCACAAGGATGGTCCCCCCGGGTGGCGGGGATGGCTCAGCATTGGGTTCTGGATTGAGGATGTGGATGTGGATGGGTATGGGAATAGGAGCTGCCTGTTTGGAGGATTGCGTGTGGCGTCGTGGTCCTCATCGGCATCGTCACAAGAGGGTTGATTTTCGGGGGATTTTCTTTCTTTTTTTCGACCTGGAAAATTTCCGCCAAGCTCGTTTTCGTTGGGGTTGCTCTCAAATCACGTTGGGTTTGTAGCAAGGAAATTGAGTAAATAATCAGTTAATTATTCAATTAAAAAATAATTTGTTGGTTATCTTAAAGCAAACAATTTAAATTAAAACATTTAATATCAATTTGATCACGCTGCTCAAACCGTTATCTTTTTTCTGAGGCAGCAGGCCGAGCTGCTGCTCAAACCGTTAGATTTCGTGCCCTCCGCTGTTTTCCGAATACTCAAAGTCCAGTCTCTCACAGCAAGTGTAATAAAAAATATAAGGATTGTATCTACACCATTCATAATACAGAAAAAAAGTGTATTATTCCTTCGGTACTTTCAATAAACTTTCTTTCCACCGCGAAAGGTTTTTCTTTTCTTTGCCTACTTCAGAGGGCTCAGGGCTGATGACAACAACGCCAAAAGCAAATAAATTTCAGTCCACTCGGATGAGACACATCCCTGAGAGAGTGTCCAGACATATTGGCGACGCAATTCCGTAACAGTTGTTGGCGCTGCTGTTGTTGTTGGCCATATTTAGGCATCATAACAAGTCGTAAAATGGAATTCCAGTTGTTTGTCAGTTACTGTTTTAGTTTCCAAACGGGACTGCCTCTCTGGTTTTTGTTGATGCCGCCTTTTGGCTCCTGCTATACTTAGTTTTCAGATTTTTGATTCCCAGGATTGCTTATTCGTCTTTTATGGAGGAGGCATAAAAACTTTTGCCTAAGCCGTGAAGGCTTTTGCCTGACCGTCCCCCCATCTGACGTCAACTGTTTCTCCATGGTCTTCAGGCCAAATCTTTGGGGAAATTCTTGAAAAAAGAAAGAAAAGGGAAATCTCCCGCAAAGCTTAGCAAATTTATATGTATGCACACGGAAAAAATGATAACATTTTAACAGAAATCTTTGTAATGCAATTATTCGCTGGATATCATATAGATAAAATCTATGCATATATGCTTTAAAAGAAAAATAACTAAATTTAAAGCTGAATCTTACACATTTTAGAAAATATCTTAATACTTTGAACAACAATTTCTTTTGGTGTTTATTTACGTTTGTGCTTATATGTATCGAGTATTATGTAGTACTTAAGGTGTGCTTAGAGGGATTTGCCAAGTGCTACCTGAGCCAGCCAGGACTTCAGCTGCCTGCCTTGGGTTTTCTTTGTTTCTGCCGTACTTTGTTGTCATCCTTGTTGTTCTTGCAAAAGCATTTCTTATGCATCCTGGCAGGCAGGCTTATAATTAAAACTTATGTGGGTGTGCTTCTGTGTCCCAGGGCGGCTTATCGAAGGGAACGACGGGAGATCAGGACTCCAAAAATATACATAATTCGAGTGGCGCAATATTGCGGGCCGGCCTCATCACATCACATTGCCTCAGTTGGAGGCAATTCCATTTGGGGGTCCTTTTTCCATCCATTCATTCCGCTTGATCGATTCGGTTATAAAATTAAAAATAAACACAAATGTTGGCATAAATTTTACAAAATGTACGCAATTTGCATTTGCCATTTGGAGGAGAGAAACATTTATATGTGGAAAATGGGAGCCCTTGGGTTAAATTACATTGCTAATACGCCGCGTTGACTTACCTTTCTTGCCTTACTTCCGCCATGGCGAAAAAGGGGTGTAGCGGGGTGACTTACGTTTCCTGCGTGTGTTCCACTCATTTCGCATGTGTTTTTCACCCACATCAACCTCCCCCCCCCACTGCCTTCCGTTTCCCTTTTAGCAGCCATGCGTTGTGCATTTAAATTTCAATGCCTTACGGCTTTTGAAAAACCCTCATATGTAGATATACAGAAACATATATAAATACACGTATATGTATAAATATTTATTGCCCTGTCGGCACGTAATAGGCGGAGTTTGAGGGGGCCCTAAGGGGTCTACGTCATCCTGACACATCCACCTATCTTCTATGGGGATTTCGGCGTTGTTCTTATTCCGTCTCTTGTCGTTTCTGACAACACTTTGTTCAGTTTGGCGGCATTATCTGGTGGCACCCAGTGCCACCCCCCACACTTCAGCCCCTCCGGCATATATAGCACATATATGCATATATACTTACATGACTTTGGTATTTTTGTTGGCCCCATCATGTTGGTTTGTTTTATATGATTTAATTTGGCATTTATTTTGTTTGACGAACGGGGCGCTCGTCTGACATTTGCTTATGCAAATGATGTTTTCTTTATTTTTTAAACGAATGTGTATATGGATTATTATATTGCTCCAAATTGAAAATAAATAAGCTTCATGAATATTAGTTTAATGTAAATTTATTTAGCTACATTTTTTAGTGAAATGATACGCGGAGCTTTAAAATTAAATGGTCTAATGGTTTTATTGGTTAAACATTTTTGCAATTAAAAATAAATTGTTTAATTGAGCCATTAATAATATAAATAGGATAAACAGTCGCTTTTTATGATGGAAACTGAATTTTAAATATTTCGTATGTTTATTTTATTAAAAATTCTTTAGAAATGTGGCAATTAAAAACTGTGGCAAGCAATGATATTTAATTAAAACACTATTACTTGTTGACGTTGTTGTTATGAATATACAAGAGCTTTATATTAATTTCTTGTACCATTTGCATTGTTTGTAAAAAATATGTTCATTTGACCTACTTTTTACTTAACTTCACCTGATTGGCCGCAGAGTTTACAAAACATTTCAATTGCTACAACAGTGACCCTCTTGTTGTGTTGTGTGTAAGCGGTGTGTGATGTTAACCCTTGACCCTATAAAGCCACCTAATTGGTTTTCCAGTTCTCTCCTTTCCTGTATGCCAAATTCGTACAAAAATTCAACAATCAATTAGTGCAAAATACAATTTGATATTTTTTCTTATTTACAAGTCGTGTTTGTTTTTTTGTTTTCACTTGTAAAACCTTTTTGTCGGCATTTCTTTTAGTTTTTATTTGCTCACTTCTTGGTATTGTGGGTAAACTGGCTTTTTAAGTTTGCCTTCAGCATTTGATAATGTTTCGTTTTGGCGTTTGTTAGTTTTTAATGTTGTTTTTTTTCAGCTTGATTGATATCATTGTTTGTCTCGCATTTTGTTCTACTTTTGCGGAGTTTTATGTATCTTTTAATTTGAATTTAATTTGCCAAGAAGTGTGCGTCTTTGAAGCCAATTAATAAATCAACTTCTGTTAGCTTTGTTATGCTAATTGGGATGTTGGCGCAATTTGATCCGATGGCCCTGGGGAAAAAGGGACGGGCGGCAGTAAGAAAAATATTTGTTGAGGATGCGAAAATATTTTCGTAAACAATTATGGTCTTTTGCTTGGACACACTAAACTGTATTTATTTATTTATGCATTCATTCATTTCCCATGGCACTCGACACGTTTTTTGGCGCTGACAGTTTGAAGTATTCGTTTATATGGTTAAAGTTTTTTTTATCCGCTGAGCAGATAGATTGGCAGCCGCCAAAGACTATGAATGCTGCAATCAAGGCTTGGCTTGGCGAGGCACTTTGACATTTGGCTGGCGGCAATTGAGTGGAAAATCTTCCCCAGCCTGCATTCAATTTGTTTGCACATTTATCACGGAAACCTGTAATTCGGATCCGTTCTACGCGCATTTGATGGATGGCATAAGGGAACTTAACACTTGATACTTAAGCTGCCAGCAGATGTTGCACTTTTCGTCTCGTAATTCAACTGGAAAGTTGCCGCTGCCTCTGCTACTGTGGCGTGTAAGCAAACTATGGCAGCGTATTAAATTTCACTTTTGTTTTCTCGCCGAGTTTTTCTGCCCATGCGATTTATATGGAAATACGTACGTACGTAGTTTTGGCCCGACTATTTTATGATATGTGACAGGCACACGCCATTGTCTTTTGGAGCATTTGCCTTAGTCTTGTGCCCTTTCGCCCGCTTCTCGGGAATTCGGATAGATATGAGTTTCGCATTTCGCTTTTGCCACGTGAGAGCTTTTTCGCTGCACGGGGAATAATGTATCTGTCAGATACAAATGAAATGGAAGTGGGTTGAATGAATGGCACACAATTCAATGAAACTGTAGGCTATATGTATGGTGTGGTGTGGGTGGCGGCTTACCCATGAAATTCACTAAAGAAAATACTATTTACGGGCACATTTCAAAAAGAATTTGACAAAAGATGAGGATGGGTTTGAACATGATATTATTTACATGCTTATTTCGAAGGTATTATGCTGAGATTAAATATTTTGAATCAGAAATTGAACTTAAAACTCATAATACTGTCTTTATTTTAAGTCAAGTAAAGAAACCTAACTTATTACAATTTAAATTCTGCGTTTCCTTGTTCTAACTTTCATTTACATATATAAAATAAAATCATTAAGCATTTCCTTCTTAAACGGACTTCCATCACGCAATCAATTTCTCACCTAAAGTGAACTTACTTCCCAATTTTTAACGCCAACCAAAAAACATTAATTTTAAATGCCCCACACGACCCACCTGGTAATCAAATGGAGAGCATGTTCCAACTACCAATACCCGATATGAACATGTACCATTGTCATGCCCAACAATAAATGTCCCAAAAGCGACATCGGGCTTACCGACCCGGGGGCCCCCACCATAAATAATAGCAAATGATTTCAGCGGCATGATAAAACAGACACGCGCCCACGTAATTAGAACATTACCAGACCATTTAGCCAAAACTACGAGTATGTGCCTGGGCCGGTGGTAACTATAAATTTGAAAATTATAAGGTATCCGAGACAGCACTTTTGACAGCTCTGGGCCGACAATAAAAGAAAACATACAATAAAGTTGCGTGCAAGGTCCGGGTCTCACTTTACCCATTCCGGATTCAAGCCGGTTCAATTATTTAAGTCAATGAGCCAGTGCGGGCACTCTAATGATTAATATTTATTATTTACGCACTCAATATTTAAAGCCCATCATCACCGACACCTCCGAGTGCGGATTGCTTTCTGAAGTTTTATTTGTCAATCAACTGTCTGAGTTTTGGATGGGCTTATCTTTTATGGACAGGCACAACTCTGATATTGGTATTAAAAACAGCGGCATTACGCGATAAGTTTTATAACTATTTATGGCCGCAGTGTAAAATTGTAGCCTACGCATAATTTGTAGATAGAAGAAGTGTAGGGGTTGTAATTTTGTTTGTTGTCAATTAAATTGATTGTAAATAAGGGGATTTATTTTTCAAATTAGTAGCAATAATTAGACCTGTCTTTA
>JAEIIH010012450.1:0-13564 GCA_018904745.1 Drosophila orosa
AGCAAATAATTGCCAAAGCCACCTTATATATATTCCTATTAACCATTAAAATCCCAATAAATTAAAAATGAAATTATTATAAACTTATAGTAAGTTAAACCACATCTTTGGAAAATAGCAAAAAGGATTTCCTATGTTTTTTTCAAGTGCACCTGGAACATTGCACATTCGGAAGGCGACGCCTGCCGCATAATAACAAAACGACAGTCGCAGTGCCCGTGTCTCTGCGTTCGAGAGTATCTTAGGGTCCGCGTAACCGCGTATCTAAGTATCTGCCAGATATATCCGCACAGTGGACACAACAATGTTGCTGCCGTAAACCGAAGGAAAACCAAACCAAACCTAACAACAACAAAGCAAAGAAAACCAAAAAACGGAGACCACAACAACACCTTGTGCCAACGAAAGAGAGAGAGAGTGAGAGAGTAGCGGCCAACATGTTGGGGCTCTCAAATGTTGCACGCCGAACCGAACAGCTGTTCAAACATGTTGCGTATAAGAGAGCCCGCAACATGTTGGATAGAAGAGAGAGCCAACTCTGCTTTGGTCTTTGTTGCAGGCCAAGAGGAAGTGGCAGAGGAAGGAGAATGGGGAGGGGGAGGGGGCCACACAGATGTATGAATGAGTGGGCGATCGAAACACGATCATTCGTGCTCGCTGGTGAAATTGTATCTGGGAAATTGTGCAATTTCCACGGCGATTTCCAGTTAAGAAATTCTTATGACGACTGAAAAATTGCAAAGAACACTCAATTCTGCTGGCCTTATCTTTATCATTGTCAAGAACAACACGGAATTCATTCACCGAGAAAAGTTTGTTTTTCCAGCCATTTAGTATGTGGAAAAGTACTATCGCTTCCGAAAAGTTTATTAGGGCAATTAATTGGCAAGTTCAAATAAACATTGTGGGTTTCCTTCCCAAAAAAAAAAAAAAAACACAAACATTCAATATAAACAATTACGAATGCCTGGTATTTTTTTATTTTTCTTTTCCATGTGAAAGTACCGTTTCTGAGCAGGCTGCCCCCGAACTTCCTTGAACAGTTCCATCCATCACCTGCTCAAAGGCAACTATCACTAGCCAAGGCTCCTCTCCTCCTTGACGCGAATCTGCCTGCAATTTCTTTGGCAAAACTTCAGTGGACCCAACTCCCTGAGCCTTGTCCATTAATTCAATGTAAACCATTCAAATGAAATCCATTAGAGTTTATATTTCAGCCATGAAACGTTGGGTGCTCCTCAGTTTCCGAGTTCCAACTGGAGAGTCCCCCCAGTCAGTGTTGCTAATTGGGCCATTTTCTGGCCAGATCTTTGGCTATTTTGCAAAATAAATGTGATATTTTTTAGCTATTTAAAATAAGTAAATGAAGTGAATTTTATACATTGTTCAGCTTTTGATAAAAATACTGTAATTAAACCATTTAGCATTTACTTTATATCACGAAATAGTACTTTCTTCGGCAATGTTTAAGGTGTTTTCCCAAAATCAGATTGCTTCTTATTTCTTACTTCTTATTTCCAACTCTTGATTTGCGGTTGTTCTAAAAAGCTGTGAAAATTCGAGCAAAGTCCCGAACATCGTCTAGAGCTCCTATCCTAGAAAAATAAGAGGTTCCTTTAAGAGAACATTTCGGACACTTCATTTGATAAATAAAAATAATTTATTAAAAAGAAAAATGGATTTATTTTTATAAAAATACTATAATAATATACAATAATACAATAGCAATGCTAATGTAAACGGATGGCTACTTTAATATATTTGTAATATCTGCATCCTTCAGTAACGCATGTAAAATAATAATAACTAGATTAAAATAAAAAAGAATATCAAATAACGATAATTAAAAAAAGAAAGAATCTGGAGCGAGCGTTAAGCCAAAAACGAAGACAGCCAGCCAATAAATCCAAGGCTGGCGGGAAAGCTATGGCAGCCAAGAAAGTTAAGAAATTGTAATATTAAAATAAAAAATAAACACATTTCGGAGATAAAAGAAGAAATAAAAGTAAATAATTAAAACAAGAAGGCACTCCAGAGGCTACCGACCCAGGACAGACTGTTAGAGACGGGACTTGCCGAATAATAATAAGACAAGATTAAAACCAAAAATAAATACATTTCCGAGCTAACTGATGAAGAAGTCTCAATAACCAGAAGGACCCTGCCTTGAATGCCTAAAAGAAGGACGAATATTAGGATTAAAAAAATAAATAAATAAATTTCAAAAAAAAAAAGACCAAATAAAATAAAAAAAAAAAACAGAAATAAAAACAGAAAGCTCCACTCGATCACATGAAAAGAGTCAACAAAAATCAAGCAAGAAAAACCAATACACTTTCCGTACCAGCCGAATATTAAGATTAAAATAAAAAATCAAACACATTTCCGAAATAAAAGAAGAAATAAAAATATAAGTAAATAATTAATTGCAAATTTTGCCAAGAAATCAAAAGCTACCAGAAAGCTCAGGAAAGCCGAGGTTCCCAAGAAAAAACAAAAGATTAAGGATTGTACAATTGTAATAATAAGATATAATTAAAAATAAACACATTTCCAAAATAAAAGACGAAATAAAAATATAAATAAATAATTAAAACAAGAAGATGGAAGTGAGCGTGCACTCAACATACAATGCATATTGAGATTCAAAAAGGAAAAAGAATACAAGAGGCTCAGAATTATTGCGAACCAAAGCTGCGGTTCCCAAGAAAAAACAAAAGATTAATGATTGTAAAATTGTAATGAGATATAATTAAAAATAAATTCCAAAATAAAAGGCGAAATAAATATATAAATAAATAATTAAAACAAGAAGATGGACACAAACGTCCACTCGACAAACAATGCAAATCGAGATTCATAAATTTAATTAAAAAAAAAAAGGCCAAATAAAAATAAGAAATAAAACAAGGAAAGAAAGAATGCAACCGAAGCCCAAGAAGGCTGAACACTGAATGATATAATGATTAGACTTTCTCAACTAGGAAGGCAGAGAATGTATATCGATATACCGATACTGTATCGGTATTGATGCGACTCTGTGATTTAGCTGTGCGATTCATCGGTATGCTGTTCGATACATCGGACTAGCTTTCTTCTCCAGAGTTGCATAAACGCGTGATTTTTTTAAAGAAAATATTCCCAAATATTTTTCAAACAACTCTTACGATTACGGGCATCACTGTCGTCCATTGACTGCTATATGGAAGTCCTCCTCCATATCCGAACGCCCCTTAAACTGGTCCACACACATGGGTAACGAAGCCCACAAGGCTCAATTTAAAACCATCCAGTGCCGTCCTCGGCCGTTCGTCCTTCGCCCCCACACACAATGGTCTCCATTTCGCCTCCTTTTGCCATTTGGAAAAGCTTAGCCAAAAAATATTTGCATAAGATTCAAACTGCAGGCAAGAAACGTTTTAGAAGCCATCAGCCCCGGCGCCCTGCTCCTGCTCCTGCTCTCCTTGCAGGCCAAAATAAAATGCAATTTACCCGAAATGAAACAAAATAACTGAAAGAGCCCGAACCCCAACCTCTTTCTCTCCCTGCCTGGCCTCCCTGAGTGGCCTGGCCAAAAGTTCTGCTCAAGTTTTGTCGGCAGTCAAATGTGGAGTTCATATTTGCGTTGGGGCCACCAAGGGGGAGTCCCCCTTCGCAGCTGTGCCTAATTGTATGAAAATACTCGGATCCTTTAGTTTCCCTGCTCTGGTCCTGGCCAAATGGGAATTTAAGCCAAGCGCCAGCCACCGCCAAAAACTAAATGAAAGCGAGAACGAAATCGAAATTGTGGAGCGAAAGAAAGTCAAGGTGTCGCAACCGCTCGATTTCTACACTTTTAACAGAGCACTGAGCGAGAAATGGGTGTGAAAAAAGTCCATTTAAAATGGTTTAAAATGAGCTATGAATTTTCTTAGGAAACTAAATTAATCAGTACTTAAAATGTGACTAAAAATACGCTGTGAAAGAAGGTAGACACCCATATAGGATGCCTTTGAATTGGGTATTTCTTACATTCTTTTAAGATATTGGCAACTAAAATTGAATCAGTGAAAACTATTCCCCATTTTTTTACCACTACTTTCCAGGCAAAGTACCAAACTTTATTCAGGTGCAGCACCTGTGTGGAGGAAGAAAGGAAAAATCGTTTCAGGGATTAGGAGAATGTCACTCTCTGTGGGCACAAAGCGTGTGCCATGCTCGGAATCAGAATCATGGCCTGTGACTTCAGCCGAGTGTATTGACGGGGCCAAAACCCCATCTCAGGCAAGGAAATTGGCTGGCTAAGCAGAGCAGAGATGAGATTACGAGTAAAAGGGGGAAAAGAGGTGGCATTTCTGCTCCGAGTGCAGCCGAGCATTTGACAGAACTGGCATATGCAAAATTTACATTTGAATTAAATATTTGACACCACTCTCTGTCTGTTCGTGGACCACTCCCACTGCCACTCCCTCTGCCACTGCCACACTCCTGGCCGAAACCGCACTCTGTCTGACATCCCTCGCTGGCTGCCCATCCATCCTCCCGTTGGGCAGCAATTTCGGTAGATTAACTTTAGTCCTTTTTTAGGGGGCTTCAGAGCTACCCCTTTTCGGGGATTTTATAGTTTCTGGTTTCTCGGAAATACAGAGAATACTAGATGAACAGTAATCCTTATAGAAACTTTTAAAAGGCAACTCAAGAGGAAAATTAATTGAAAGAAAAGAATTTTAGTAAGAGGTTTCCTCGGATTTAATAACAAAACTCAAAACACTTCATTGGAGTTACGAAAAGTGAGTAAACTATTTCCCTTATAGGGTATCCCGTAGCTCAGCAGCCTCAATCTCTCTCTTCTGACTTTCTCCTAATTCTGCAATCTAATTTTCCCGCTTTCCTTTGTTTTTTTGCATACTTTTTAATTAAATCAAAATATGTTGCACTCGAAGCAAAGGGCCAGAGCCGCCGTAAAGCAAGAGGAGTGGGCGTGGTCAGTCCGATCGGAGCGATGGCGATTGCCAGTTCGGTCCAGCAGGGACCACCATACACTCCCATTCAGGGGCTTTGGGCCAGAAAGAGGCAGCAGGCAGGCAGAAGATGACCAGGCCAGGCCAGGCCTTGTGGGTCAGGTTACGAAACTGGTTTCCCGCTCGCCTCTGATTGGAGGAGTCCGAAAATAAGTCGAGGGAAGAGAGCAACCAGCAGCCTCCGCTACCTGCGGAGTTACAGAGGCTCTGGCAGAGTCATCAAGTCGCAGCCACAACATCATTAATAAGCCAAGATGCCGCAGGGAAGGAAAGGGTAGAAACTATTGTCCTAATGGTTAACAAGTCGTGGCTAATGAGGCGCAGCCGAGGGAACACACAGGCAGGTTTAGGGAGCCAAGAAGCCTGATTAATTTGTGGGAATATGTCTTCAAAGAGTGGTCGCTGGACTGACCAGTTTTTACCTTCCAAATAGAATTATAATTGTGAACAGGCGAGGGGTGAAGATATGCAGTCTAAACTCTTATTTTATAAAACAGGAAAGGGATATGTGCTACCCTTTGTGTTGTAAATATTTTATAATAATATAAAGAAGTTGACTTTTAAGCCATATTTAAATATATTAAATATTGGAGCTACTTGATTCTTAAAACCTATACATCTCATTCTCAGTCTTAGCTAAATGTGCCAGCTCTTGGACTAGGCTTCTTCAGTTTCCCTCAAGTTCTCCCTGACTATGCACCTGCCCCGGAAAATCTCTGGTACGCTTAACTCTCCATTCCAGCAGCTGTTTTCCAAAGGCTATCTCCAGTTCAGGGTTCACTTTCCATGCACACACTCAGCGTAATCGCCTTCGAGACGATTTCCCGAGACAGAGACACTTGTCGACAGAGATTCTCCCGTCTCGGAGAGAAGTCAAGGAAGTCGCTGGCGACGCGGCAACAACAATTAAACTGCACTCGGGGGAGAGCTCTCGAAATAGAAAAGCAATAATAGGGAACTTATGCTAATAGCGCGTACCAAAGGAGCCAAAAGAAAACAAACAACCGACAGACAATTCATAAAAAAATGCAATGCACTTGGGGGAAAGCGAGGAAAAGCGGAAGAGGGACAGGGAGCAGGGGCAGGGAAATATGAGGCCACGACCTCGGGGTGCAATAAAAATTAGAGTGCGCAGGCGCAGCCGGTAGATGGGGAAATATGTAAATGAAAAGGAAGCTGCAGGGGACGGGGCAACCTTTTAGGAAGCATCATCAGTCAGGGGAAAAGGTGGCAATAGTTCTCCTCTATTATTTCTGTGGTTTTTTTGGGGGCGGACTTCATAAATCATGTCGTAATTGACTAGATATTTTAGCGGTATATTCCACAATGAGCTTCTTAAGGCTCCCTTTTAAAGATGATCTATTACGCGCCAGCAGAGTGCCTGATAAGGCTAAATAATGAGCATTAGTTGGGATAGGTTAGACTCTAAGTATGTTTCGGGGAAAGTGCTCTCGTAATACCCAAACAGATCGAAGGGAAATTAAAGTTATATGATTTAGGGAGCTCCACTTACTGTAGATTAATTTAAAACTATATTTAGAATGTTTAAATCCATGCCAGAGGTTGCTTTCCCAGCAGTTCATTCTCCTTTCATTTTGGCTAAATATATGCAGAGTATCTACAAGAACCTGCTAATTGCCAATTAATCAAGCTGTCTGCGATCGTTGCTGGCCCCAAGATGACCTCTAACCCAGTTTTCTCCCAGTGGAACGAAGTGAGTGCAATGCCTCACCCAAAATATCTCCTCGGGGGAGGTTGGGATGCATAAACAAAAGTTCCGTTGTCCAGAATCCGGACTCGAGCAGAGAGGCAGAGGATTTTCCTCTTCTAAATCATCTTAAAATTCTTTTTCCACCTTTCCACCGCTTTCCCCCCTGTGGAAAGTCCAGTGCCGGCTCCGTAGGGAGCTCGGGCAATTTATTACCTGCCATTTACCGTTCCTCATTATTAATTGCACGGCAATTAATCAGTTTTGCTTGCGTTCAACGAGGCGTATACGCAACCCGCTCCTATTCCTCGCTCCTCCCCTCTCGTCTGGCCACTAAAATTTGAATGAATTGAAATGCAAATTGCTTGCGAGTAAATAAATACACATTCCGCATTCCCGGTGAAAATTCGGATGACTTTAAGGCGGGGAGACAGAGAGAGAGAGAGAAACCCTCGAGAGAGACTCGGTGTGAAATCGGAAATGTTTGTCGCCGTCACGCGTCCCTTTTCCTATTTTCCAAGCCTGGCAGGACGTGGCAATAAACTGCACCGACAGCTCCCTCTGTTCCAGTTCCGTTTTTCGCTTGTATTATTACGAAATATTTCTATTCGATTTCCAAGTTTCAGCTGCATAAGTACCAGTCCAAAAATCACAGCCCCCAAGGTTGTCCCTTCGCCCCAAATCTGTCTTTTAGTCAATAAAACTTTTTGATTTCCGCTCGAATAGACGAAACTTTTTAATGCGGATGTTCTGGCAGCAGCAGAAAAGCAGAAAAGCGGGAAAGCTGAACAGCAGAAAAGGGCGAAATAAAAAGGGAAAAGTGAAAAACGAAAAGCGAAATCGAAATAGAAATCAAATCAAATCAAATTGAATCGAATCCAAGGCAAAACAAAGCGCCAGAGGTGGAGGAGGAGGAGGGCTGTGAAAAACAGAAATTTAAATGTAGAATCAGAATCAATACCGGCAGAGAAGACTAAACACACCTGCCAAATCGCCGTCAGTTCCATTTTAATTCAATTGGATTACCTTCCATTGCAACACTCGCCACCAGGGACACTTGGACACCCATCACCCACCAGGCCTCCCTCTCCCCAACTGGGGGATTTCCCCGCTTCGGAGCCCAGACCCAATGCATGGGGCTTCTTGATCGTTTTGTTGTAAATACGCGATTAATGCACTATCGTACGTACTCCCCCCGCTTTCGTGTTCATTGCCTTTTTGCAATCACTCAAAATGGCACAAGAATTCAAAACAAAAGCAAGAACAAACCGAAAACAAAAGTGAATGGAAACAACAAATGAATGAAATAAGCGTCTGACTAATGTGAAAACCATGCAGAAATACTATGGAAAGTGGATTTGTTTCAGGGTGTTTTATTAAAAAGAAAAATATAGGGTTTTACCTGCCTTAAATCTGTACAGGAGTTAATATCACATGTGTTTATTCCACCTCCATTACTCCGCCACACGTGTAATTACGAATTTATCTGCAAGTAACTACACATCCAGCAAAGCCTCCCCTGGAACCCTCGGAAGCCCTCGATTAACCCCAGCTTGAAGCAGAATAAGCACCGAAAGCGAGCCATTAGCAACCTCAACTGCACTTAAGAGCGAGGAACACGAGACGCCAGCCGAGTGCGGGACATTCCAGCTTCATCGAGAGAATAATGGAGAAGCTCGTGCCAACTCCTCCAGAGTTTTCCTATGGCCAGAAAAGAGGAGGAGCAGGAGCAGCAGCAGCAGCAGATGAAACCGAAACCCAAACCGAAACCGAAAACGGAGACAAAAGCCAAACAGCAGCACGGCGAAGGGCACACACAGACACAACACTCACCGGAAGAAAAAGCGGAGCAGCAGCTGGAATCTGATAGGAACATCATCTCGAGCATATCCGGCAAGTGCAAGTGCAAGTGCAAGTGGAGGAGGAGATGGAGATGGGGATGGAGCTGGAGGAGGTGGCTGCCACACGGGGATGAAGGCGAGTGTTGACGCTTCCAGCTGCGGGGTTAATAAGCGATATAAGCGTCGCGATAACGAGTTGTGGAGTGCACGAAGTGCTCTTCTTTCTCGAGTTTTCCCCCAGCGATGCCTCAATGGGGATTAAGCTGACACTGAGAGAATCATACTTAACTATCTGCATTTATTTATTCCTTTCTTAGAAAGGATAGTTCAAAGTTTCTCCAAGTGCACCTCTGCGTTGATACCGTTGCAATCCGCTTTTGTATTCGCCTGCTAATGGATGTGACAAGGCATGTCCTGGCTGATCCTGCCCCGTTTCCTGATTAAGTGCAACTTTGACGTCGAACGGTTGAATAGCCGGAACACCCAGGCTGCAGCCCCGGCTCCTTGTCCTGTGTTCTCTCCATTAATGAGCTATAAATTTGGCATTCATCCCTCGAGAAGGGAAATCCTTTGACTCGGGCCAGATTCGATCTCCATGCGATCCGTGTGCAAATTCGATCATTTCAATCTGCTTTCCATGTCCCTGGAACTGGCATCTCGCATCTGCTGTCGAGCAGCACGCGCATCCTTTTTGCAGACAAAGGACTCGCCGGGATCCCCCTTCTCCTTCGCACACACACATGTTGTCCCGACAGGAAGCGCACTGATTGAGGGGCAAATCCCGGCCAGGACAGATGTTTTTATTGAGAAGGAGGACGAGAACGAGGACGAGGAGAGGGACGCGTGTGCCGCCGCCAGCAAATCGGAAGTGAAGGCCCCTGCTCTCTCCTCTTTGATCTTATGTGGCATTTAACCTACGAAATAGTTTTGGTTTTCGGTACCGCAAGATTTATTATTATTATTCTTCACGGCGGTGTTCCCTCTCTTCCCTTGAATTCGATTGTTTTGCATCCCAATTATGGCTGGAGGTCTGACCTCCAGGACAAGTGAGGAATGTGGGGTTGCAGGATAAGGCACATTTCCCTTTGAAATGTTTATAAATTAAGGGAAATTAAAAGGGAGAGCGGAGGCACAGAAATCACATTATTTTGTACTCTTATCTGTATCTATTTTTAGTAATTTGTCGGTAGCAAGTTTAATTCATTTCCACAAACAGCGAAATGCCAGCGAATACTTTTCCCCTGAATTTCCCTGACCAAAGCGAATCCTTTGCTCACTGACCTGTTACGGCGCTGATAAGTCCGCTCTCTCTGCCTCTCGTTGCCTTGGCCAAAGGGATCCTGCACCCATATCTAGTAATTAGATTTTAGAGCCAACCCATGCACTTTTGGCGCTCAGGTAAACAGCTTTTTTCGGGGCCTGCCAGGCAGCAGCACTTTCTAATTAGTGCACCGCAAACTATGAACCTGACCACCATCGGGATAACATCGCTGGCTGCTCTGCGTCTGGCCTCATAAATCCTAGCGAGCTGGCTGGCAGCAGCCGGAGGTTCAATTAAATTTCGACTTGCGAATCAATAAACCAGCAACATTTTCAACACAATTCATTTAGCGTTGCGGCGGGCGGAGCAGAGGGAGGAGCGGTGGCAGGAGCAGATGTGTGCACCTGGAGGAAACCAAAGCCAAAGTATCGAAGAAGCCGAGAAGGGAGCAGGAGCAGGAGCTGAAGCGCGTGTGCAACTCGACACCGGAACAAGTGGCAGCCAGAGGGAGGATGATGCGGATGGAAAGGTGCAGGATAGCCAGCAGCACAGTGTGGCTTGTGAAAGAGAAAACATTTAGAATTTAACAGAATTATTAAATTGGGAAAAGGGCACAGGGATCTCCTTCAAACCTAGATATTTATTTTTAATTTGTATGCCTAAAAACACAAAGTACTCGTTAGCTGGTCTCCACTGTTTCTGGAAGCGTTGTGTGCTTAATGCGCAGCGAGTTTGATGGGGTCAGGAGAAAGGAGAAAGCAGCCCAGGGGGAAGGGGAAACAGGAGCCAGAAGCCAGGAGGCACGCGCAACTGCCGCAGAGGCCAACATCCACTGGAACAGGAGCAGGCAGGAGCAGGAACATAAAGAGCTGGAGTTGGGACAACACACAGGAGAGGGTACAGGGACAATGGGCAAGGACAATGAGCTCGACAACATCCTGTCGGTGGCCGACGAGCGCACTGCATTAATTGGTTCAGTGATTTTTTTATGGCCAACTGGCGTAGCGTGTTTCCACAACAACAAAAAAGCGGCAAACGGGAACAAAAACAGGAATAAAATAAGAAAACTGGAGCAGGAATTACTCGAACCTCGAACCTGTCGACCGCAGGCGCAGGATAATCGAAGTGTTGCCGTTCCCTGGCATGGGGATGACGAGGTCCTCTGAAGGGATAAGGGGACGGAGCACCAGGCTGTCACATGTTTGTAGCAAAGATGCTGCAGAGCTGATAAAAAGGCCAACCCAGGCCAAGGATGCAGCTCGGGATACAGATATGCACTGGGAGAAAGGAAAAGAAACCAACAACCATCAATGTTGTTCATTACATTTAAGTAAAAGTTATCTGTTTGTCCAGAATATTCTTATTTTGAGATGTATTACCTTTTTTAATACTATTTTTGTCTCAGTGCCCTTATCCTTGGCCCAAACAAGCCTCAGCTGCGGTAGGAAGACCAGGCCAGATAAGCAGGCGAAGGCAGAAAGAAGCAGGATCCGGGCTAACGAGCGGAAAACACGATATTACAAGCCCATAACTCGTGCCCCCGAGAACCCAGACCCAGAGACAGAGTCAGAGCCAGGACCTCTGGCACGCTCCTCATCCCCGGCGGCAGCTGAGGAGCCGGCGACAAATCTCATTAAAACTGAATCGAAATGGTAATTCGAGTTGTTCACAAACAGATCCCGATGCAACTGCGATTCCGTTTGCGATTGAGTTGATAGCGCGTCCTGTGAGCCATGTGTGTGTGTGTTTATCCTGTGCATCCTTGTCCCTATCGAAGACTTTGTTTGCCAAGACATCGGCCTGGGGAGGGTTCGGATCGGAATCGGAATCGGGAGGCAAGGTGTGATTTGGCTGCAGCCATTGTCTGCAGGATGTGCCTGAGCCTGTGTTTTCCAGGCGGCAGGTGGTTGTGCCTGCTCCTGGAGCCAAGAACAAGGTCCTGAACGGTGGCAGGGGATGTCCTCATCCTGCGCGTTGCCATAGACTGCAGTCCCTGTGTCTACTTGAGCCTAATTGCAATCTAAGTGCTTGGCACAGAGAGTACTTTGGCGGTGAATGGACGTCAGACAGAAAGCTTGGTGGGTTGTGATTCTTAAACAGAGTTTAAAATACTTAAGAGACCGCATAACAATGTACATAACTTAAGGGAGTTACTTAAATAAGTAAGAGTTTAAGTGTGAGTAATATTTATTTGAAAACTTGAACAAAGTTCATCGGGTTCTCTTTAAGTTTAATTACTTCTTCAAGAGAAACAAGCAAAGCCTAAGGCCCATCATCAGTCATAAATATCCAAACAAGCTAATTAAATTTGGATATTTGTCTCCTCGAAATCCCGAAACCAAACGAAAGAGGAGCTAAATCACAGATAATCCTAATCTCTGGCCAACAGCAAATGCCTCGTTAATGAAACCAAACAACCAGAGGCCATAAATAGCAGTGCAAATAAACTAAACTGTGACTGTGAGAACCGAACATTTGCCACAGGTCACAGCACAGTCATTGCCTTGAATATTTTCCAGCATTTCCTTGGCATTTCCCGCACTCATTCCGTCGATTTTCATGTATTTCAATTAAAACCCAACCGACACTGCATCGATGCATGTGGATATGACATGCGGATTAGGCGTGTGATTATGAAAAATTACATTTCAATTAGGCGGCAAAGTGAATTTATTCAAAAATCGAAAATCACCGACAAGGGACCCGCATGAAGGATTGATTTCCATGGAGGAGGATTCGAGGAGGGGCGACCCCGATTGCCCCGTGATTGATGGATGGATGGACGGACAGTGGCACCAATTAAATTAAATGCAGCAGCGGCAGAGTGTCGCTTGTAATTAGCCCCGAGTCCCGGAATTAGTTAGTCCTTGTCCACCTCCGAAAACTGCGTAGAAACTCGGATCAGCGTTTCCACGCTCCCACCTTCCCCCTTTCCATTTACAACTTTTCGCGATTGTTTTCCATTAAGCTGAATAATTAGCATTTCTTCGCGTAAAGGCAAAGGGTCTCACGGCTCACGGCTACGTGCAAGTTTTCCCTTCAGAGAGTTTCCCTGCTTATTCGCCTTTTTTATCGCAGCTCCCAAATTGATTTTGACACCTGAAAACTGCAGAAACTTTCGGGGCGCAAAAACTTTCTGGGATAAGGCAAAGTGAAGTTTTTTCTAAGTGTGCAGCGAAATGGATGAGGCGCATAACAAAAACAGAATTAAGCATAAAGGGCGAGAGCGGCCAGGTGACTCGGAATGGGGCCAGAGGTAGCACAGATACAGATACTTACAGAGACAAAGGCAAGTGGGGGAAATCGCAGTCGGCTGCATTCGCAGTTGGCAAGTAAGTTCTTGTCTCGAAGATTACACGGGCATTACAAGAAAATTCTACCGACCAAGTCGAAATTGCAGTTGCAGCGGCTGATGGGGAATTATGCGAGCCCAGTGGTTGAACTTTCCCGGCTGCTATATGTTGGTGCATGTATGGCGGTGCGTTTACTTGTATAAATGGTATTACACGGCGAGAAAATGGAAGAGAGTTCCGGAAAGCACAATTTTAAGTGCAATTTGTGCAGTACTTTTAAGGGATTTCCATCTGTGGGATGGGATTCCCAATTGGTTCGGTCTTTAAGCAACATACTTCTGGTTATTTATATTATTAATTAAAGAAGTATAAACTTTATAATACAAAGGCAATTTGCTGACTAAAATATTACTGGTTCTGGTTTTAAGATAAGACAAAACTGGTCTTAACAGCGGCTACAT
>JAEIIH010012456.1:0-16126 GCA_018904745.1 Drosophila orosa
AAAGTATGCCATAGGAATTAAGTTATATTCATTTCCCTAGATTCTCTGACAGGCACCCTCATTAACCGCCTATAACCTTCATTCCTATATCCCCAAATTTAAGTATCAAATAGCAAAAAAAAGAAGGCAGAAACTTAACAGCTATTAGAGGGTGCCTACAAAGTACAAGGACCACCCTTTCGTACACTGTAAATATAATATTTTATTGTACAATAAATACAAAAAAAAAAGGAAACCAAAATAACCCAAAGAAATACTAAGTAAAACGAGTAAAGGCTGAAATGGCGCGCTACTTTGCCTTGGCCAAAACGGATTCATAACATGAAATTGCTTTTCATGATGGGGCTGGCGAACACACACAAAAGAAAGCCCCGAAAACACACATGGGAAAAAAGGGTTGGTTGTGTCTATGTTAATGGTTATATTTCCACTGCAACTACATTTCATAACTATTACATTTCCTAGCCTAACCTCCTTCCTGTTTCAAAGAAGAAAATTGTGTTTGCATCATTTTGACGCGTCGTATTACAACAGAGGTCATGTGGATGATATGCGTGTTTCCATAGCCCAAAATGAAATACAAGTTTGTGTATGCAACCAACTTTGCTTATTAAAATTGTTTACTGCAAAGTTGGAAATGATTTGCAGATTGCACAAAAAAAGAGTTTGTAAGACATGCAACTATTGCAAAGAAAATTCAATTAATTTTTGTCAGAACAATGTAACCACTTACTGTCATATATTTCTTAGGGATTTACTTGCCACGGCTTGACAGCTTACTGTTAGGTATTTTTATAGAATTAAGAAATGTGCCAGCAAATGTACAGTATTTGCGGTTCATAAAATATTTATTTAATTTTTTCAATTGCCCTTGACTGCTGTCTAATTCGGTTAGTTTAGTAAACAAAGAAATGTCGGCGGCGAAAACAATTTTTATGTTTGCGTATATCTTGCCAAAGTTTCGTCTAAATATTTGCAAAAATAAGCTAAATAGGGAACTGCAGTGCATATTATCGCGAAAATCATATACAGAGTGAAATAATTCATTCGTGTTATTTTTACAATGTAAACATATGTTGAAAATCCATTAAGATAAAGAGAAAATATCTAGTGAGTTTCAATGTCTTTAAAAGTGATAAGTAACCTTTGACAATTGCATAGCTTTCAGTTTTTTAACCCACAATAAATTTTCACAACTTTTTCATAATTGTTTTTCAATTTCTAATCTATAAGTAAAACAAAAATCATATACAGAGTGAAATAATTCATTTGTGTTATTTTTACAATGTAAACACATGTTGAAAATCCATTAAGATAAAGAGAAAATATCTAGTCATGTCTTTAAAAGTGATAAGTAACCTTTGACAATTGAATAGCTTTCAGTTCTCCCAACTTTGCTTGAATTTTCTTCAATTTCTAATCTTTAAGTAAAACAAAAATGGTAGGTATTTCACCTAAATTTCAATAAACATTGTGAAGAGATTCCAATACAAGAAATTCAACTCCCTGAGCAGAGCAAACGCAATTTTCTCAATTGTCTGGTAAGTTTTCTTGGCTCTCGTCAGGCGACTTTCATTTTCGATTTTAGCAATGCCGCAGCTTGCCGTGCAATGTGAATTATTATAGTTTTTACTCGTTTCCCATCAAGTCGGCGTTACGGTTCGCTACATTATTGGGCAAGACAATGCGACAACATACATACTTATATCGCAAGTAGCGATAATAATGCTGCCTCCGTTAACTATGGGCACAAACACTTTTGCTACTTAATTGACTATTTGCGGCTGTTTATGGGAGCAACGTCGCCGCCGCTCACTCGCTTTAAACACTTTTAATTAATATTGTTACACACAGCTGCACAGAGATGCACACTCCTCGACGAGTGTTGCGCGTTGAAAAGTTTAATTGAAATTTAATTATGAGTACGTAGCATGTGTGAAGGAAATTGTGTAGCCCAGCATCGGATACCGGGGATGCCTCCTCGGTCCTCTGCCCTCGCTCCTCCCGGTCCGAGAAGGCGTCCATGCAGGGCATCTCGAACTCAAGCCAATTGAGCGTAAACAACAAATTGTTGATTTGTTTTGTTTGGCCCGTTCGATTCGATTCGAATCGATTCCATTCGATGCGATACAATATCATGGGGTTTGGTTGGTTTTTGGCCGTTGCCACTTGAAATTTTATGCCATTATTTGGCTTTGCGCACGATTGATTGATTTATATGAATGAATCAGGCCCACTGACTGACTGACTGGATGCTCGATTGCCATTTGATTGCATTACTATCCCATGGATTTTACCCGAATTTTACTATTGACAGCCAGACATCAAGTTATTATGTTAAGATGAGTGCAGTGCACGGAGAGAAAACTGGCAAAAACTGGCAATCCTATAACAATAACAGGAATTTCACTTTTAATTGAAATAAATTCAACTGTATTGTGATTTCCATTTTAATACTATTTAAAGTCTAAGCTTAACCAAGAATTTAGTCAATATTTTAAAAAAATCTTTCCTATTTTACCTTCTACAAGACTCTTAAAAGATCTAAGTGATAAGAGTATTTTATTTTGATGCCTTAACAAAGATAAAAATTAATATAAAATATGTTTAGCCTTTGCTTTGCCACCAAATTGACCCAATTTGATGTTGCTTTCAGTGTTTGGCTCTTCTCGACGCACATTTGTGACCTTTTTGTGTGCAAAAATATTTTTTATGTTAATACGCTTAGGTGAACAACGCTCAGAGATCGCTTCACTGAACTCAACTTCAAACTCCAGCCGTCTGCACGCCGAATCGAGAGGTGCGTTGAGGTGGGGAGGAGTGTTAGACAAAAGGCTTCGCATTTAAACTTGTGATTTATGAAGCATAATACCCTTGGGGCCACTCTGAATGATCTCATATATCTTTTCGTGGCACGACTTTAACCATTATGTGACTATCATCTATGAAGAGTTCATTCGAATTGTCTATTTACCCGAAAATGATGCAGCCTGGAGAATTCATTTGAACTCTGAGCAGCATGATTCAGTCGGGTTCATATTCTGAGAAACACATTTTGATGTAATTTGATCATTTCAAATGATTCATTTCGAGTTGCTAATTTATTTCAAAATGTTTGAGCTAATTGCGTTGCTACATTTCTCGCAGATGATAGTTTTCTGTATACAGGAATTCTTTAGCCGATGATATTTACATTTTTAATAAAGGAAATTAAATGTTTGTTTAGTTGTACCTATATTTTGTAATGCTTTTAGATGTTCCCTGCAAGGGCACCTTATTTTATTCTCCAAGTATCTTATCTATGCATTAAATTCTAGAAACAGCCGTAAATTAACCCTAAAATATCTCCCTCAGTCTGTCTGGAATGAAACATTAATTATTTCGTATTATTTGTCTTTAACTTGCAGTAATTTTTCACTCCCTTTTTTTTCCTTCCCTTTGCTTTTCCTTGCAGGGAATAAGGGCGAAAAGAGAACCATGTAATTATGTGCCACTAAAGGCAGCAACGAAGCAAATGGGGCCAGGCACATGAGGCATGGAATCAAAGGAAGCCACAGAGACAAACAAACCTGGGGACCCGAAAGCCAGTGACATACGAAAAAAAAAAAGAATCTCGAAGAGAAGGAAATACCACCAGAAGAAGAAAAGGCAGGAGAAGATGGCGAAGGAACTCGCTGTGGCCGATTCACCTTGAACTCAAAAAGTGAACTTATCGAGACGGGCTCCCCAACGCTCCAGCTCCAACTTCTTCAACTCCTTTATTTTTCCAGTTCCGCCGTCTTGCTCTCAGCAACTCCACTCCACTCTACTCGTCGGGGCGTTGAAGCGTTATAACTGGGTGAGCGGAACGGGACGAGTGCCGGCGAGCAGGAGTGGAGCAGCAGCAACAGCAGCAGGAGGAACAGGTAACCGGCACAGGTAACTGAGTGCTCCACACACCCGTGCATGCCTTTGAATGCTTCCCCGACTGACGGACGTCCACTGGCAGCCAGTTCTGCCTTTTCAGCCATTTCCTTCTCCGAGTGTGCGTTACCCTCACCGCTGAGGTTTGTATGGAAATTATATTGCGTTTGTAACACTCATGCGGAAATATTTGCAATCCAATTTAAATTTGATAGAATTTCTGTTTTTAACTATTTTTACATACTTAATAAATATTAAGAGTAGAGTAGAGAGATCAGAAGATAGGTTTTAGGAACAAAATTTATGGACTACATTATTTTGAAAATAAAAAGGAATGTGCCAACTATTAAACTATAACTAAAGTTAATTGAAAGTATTTTAAGACTCACAGCAACTAGAAATCGTATTCTATGTACCCCCAATATTGGCATTTTATATTGAACGATAGTATCGGCGATACTATCGATAGTACCTCCGAAAGTATCGAATAACATCTATGGCACTAGTATCTATATTTTTAAAGTTCTAATTTATACTCTTCACAAGAGTATTACCAGCTTCGATCTCCGGATCTGACACTTCCTTTCCTGTTTTTTCACTGTTCACATTTTTCAACTCAAAGTTTTGTGCGTGGTTCCTTCGGTGCTTACTCTCCTTCGGCTACGCCCCTCCCTTGGGGGCTGCTTCCTCTCTTGGCTTTTTTCGCTGCCTTTAACAGGTTTTCATTTAAAGTTGGCAAAAGCCACTTTTGCGGAAATTGTGAGTGCATGTGTGTGAGCCTTTAGATTTCACTCGTCAAGGTTAGTCCACAAAAGCGGAGAGAGCAGCGGGGGGGCTGCTGCGACCCAGTTAATGGCCTTGGCTCCTTTTGAGAAAAACTCTCCCATATTTACTATATATGGCACACACTTTTGATTGCCTTATTTCACCTCGAAACGGCAGGCCTGAAAATTAATTTAATTAACGAACAAAAGCCATTGACTGGCGTCCACGCAAAAACAATAATAAAAAATCCAAAAATAAAGCAATCAATACATATATATATTGAAATAACATTTTAATATACATAGCAGGTTCCGCAAGGTGATGACATGTTAACAAGACTCCCGAGGGGAAAGTCTCAGCAGCGACGACGACGACAATTTACATTTGCTTTTAAATGTTTTTATGGCTTCATCAATGGCTGCACTTAATTGCACTTTAATTTGCAATAAAACGATTGCCCAAAAGGGTTCCCGACAAATTGAAAACGTGCCAAGCATCTCGAAGATGCTTTTCAGCTGTCGCCGCTCTCGCATAAAAAAGTGTCATCCAGACTGGGTTACATCCTCCCATCCTCCCATCCTCAACTCCGTGATCTATTCCCAAGATATTGAGAATGTTTTTCAGCAGATGTTGCCGGGGCTTGTGTATGTATTTTTTGTGTGCTTCAAGCTGAAGTTTGTTGACCTGGATTAGGGGGAACGCATGCGAAATGAGTTTATTTGCTCAACCCGAAAAACCTCACGCAACTGCTGTTGTTTTCTCGCTTCTTGCATATTTATTTACGGAATTGGAGTATGAATAATATTTACGACTCCATAATGGGCAAACGGCGGCTTGAACCTGAAGTTGAATAACCGAACGAGGCGAACTCGAGCTGCAATCGCAGTTTGAATTCAAAAAGATGATAAATGAAGGCATATGTTCGTAATATTTAACAGCCTTGAGTCAATCACAAGGTTCTTGAAACTTGTTACTTCAATATGATTTAGAGCTACACAAGCCCGAAGCCAACAAGAGCCATAGTAATGATAATAATAATAATAACAATCGTAGTCAATGTTGCCCAGTGGAACTGCATTTTGTGGATTTTTCCAGTTCCCATCATCGAATATGTATGCCGACAAAAAAATGCATTATTTATGAGCAGAAAATTGTAAGACAAAAACGCCAACAACAATTATTGATCGATCGAAAACGCAATAGGAAAATTCCAAGAATAAACAAGAGGGGAAAAGTTGCCATTGTTTATTAACGGCTTTAATGCACTTGAAGGTTTTTCTAGCATAAAACTATATTATTTCTGCCATGAAATCAGGGAAACATTCCATATTAATAATACAAATAAATGTATTTTAAAGAGTTAGGTTTCCTGTCTTAAAATCCATAGAAGCAGAAAAACGCCATAAATATTGATTGCATAATGCCAAAAGCATCATGATGATTGGCCAAATATGGCGGCTACTCCTCAAGCCTCTCCGAACGTATCTATACAGATATCAAATGTGCAACTGTTGCACGAATGAAAATCCACAAACGAATGTGTGGTTCCGCCTTAAAGCAGACATTTGGCGATGTTTGCTGGCAAATCGTTATTCGGCTTTTAAGGAAATTGCATTGCACAAACGGTTGGAATATTCCACGGCTGTTATTTGTTGTTCGGCTGCTGTGGCTAATAAACTTTGACGGCATATTAGCCGTGGAGGCAAGTAGTCTTTGATTTGGTTTTTATTCTTTGTGTGTTTTTTGTTTCAGCGGATTCAGATAATAAAAGTGCTTGCCAATGGGC
Source organism: Drosophila orosa (assembly GCA_018904745.1). NCBI lineage: Eukaryota > Metazoa > Arthropoda > Insecta > Diptera > Drosophilidae > Drosophila > Drosophila orosa. Next base: position 6,455 of record JAEIIH010012456.1, read on the forward strand.
TTCGGTTTGTTGTTTGCATTTTCATTTTAGCTTTGGGGCGCCGTTCGCTTTTGTATTGCTCTGCCGCTGAATGCTGATTTCTGCCTTGGCATTGTTTGTTTTGTTTGTTTTCCAATAATGATGCCACACACATACAGCACCTCCCCCAGCTACTTGTCTTGGTTACAATGGAATATGCATGTTTCAATTATGGCGCTCAAAAGCCAAAACACCGCCCCCAATGAACAATAGTTCTGCGACGAGGGGCATTCTACATCTGCAGTGCAAATGGAAATTTATATACATCGAAATGAGAAGCACAAAAGGCGCTAGAAAAATGTTTTCCTAATGCATTTTTCCACTTTTCCTTTTTTCTTTTTGCCAGCAACGTTTATTTTATATTTTCACATATACAGCGGCAGTTAAAATATTAGAAATATACAGGAAGAACAAGATTTTAGTTTTTAAAATTTTAAAATTAGAAATGGCCGCATTATGCCACTTGTTTAGTACACTATTTTAATCTTAATTAAATCAAGCTGTATGCATTTATAAAAGCAAAATTCGCTATTATTCTCGCCACATCTGTACTTATTTTAGAACTCTTGACACAAAAATAGAACGAGAAAAGTATGCATTTCACTGAAGACATTAATGTGTCTGCCAAGTGCTTAGCGAAAAACAATAGCGCTGCGAAGTATGCCATAAGAAGTGGTTGCCGTATCAGCCGTAAAATCGATTTCCCACTCAATAGATTCCATTCCAGACAGCACACCTGGACGGGACCGGACCCAGGGTCCACTTCCACCCTCATATCCGCTACAACGAATCGCTTTTTCTTCCAAATAACACCGGTCAAGTCAAGTCCATTTACGCACGACCGAGACACAGGGCCAAAAACGAAAGGGTCAGGCCCAAGCCGAAAACGGAAGTCATTTATTTCGGCTCACGACATTACAATGAAGTGGGCATAACAATTATTTGGCCAAGAGGATAGAAACTGGAAGCCAGTCAAAGGAGGAGAGCCAGAAGGAGCAACAAACTTGACTAAAATCAGACATCAGTATGCGGACATACACTTTTAAAATTATTTTAAAAGAATATTAAAATAATAATTCAAATATTTGCTAAAAGAATTTCGAATAATTATAATAATAATAATAATAATAATAAAAATTAAATGTATTTAAACATAAATAACTGGGACATCATACGAAAAGCTGTGAAAAACAAATTAATTTTTCACTGAGGAATTGTTAATTCTAAAACCCGTACAAATATCAGTTTCGTGAAGACATTAATTTTTGTTTTCAGTGTCTCTACATTTATTTTCATTATGTTTTTGGTTTTTGTTGTATTTCTTTGGCTGGCTTCCTGAACGCTAAGCTCCAGCTAGTTGTTATCTAATTTCGCTTAAAAGCCCAAGTCACTCAGAGCGGCCTGGTTTGTGTTCAGCATTCCTTTTTTGTCTTCTGTTAAATATTTCCGACTGCAGCAAACCGTCATTGTTTGGGCCACAAAACATAATTGCAATGGGGAATGGGGAAGGGGAAACAGGATGGGCTTGTGCTTTGACTAAAATGAGTTTGGACTCGGCAACTATTTCCAGTCATTAATTATGCAAATGCTTTTGAAAATATTTTTTTTAATATTGCTAAAAATCCCAAAACTGTCAGACTCCAAGAACTGCAGTTAGTCAATATTTCTAATGGCTGTCTAAAAGTGAACTCTGGTAATATCGATTTCAGGAAACGAACATTAGAAATACCCAGATTTCAAAACAACAATTAACCTACTTAATAAAAAAAAATAACTCGAGTTACGTTTGGGATTCTCTTAAATTTGTTGTTATTGTTGTTTTTGGTGGTACATTAACCTCTATAGCCAGCGAATGCCAAAGTCAAAACAAAAGCGAAATCCGTAATATGATTCATGCGGACAATATTCGTAATATCTGTGAGCGAACAGAGGCTTCAGTTTCATATTCATATTTATATGCAAACGCAATAAATATGTTTTTCTCTTTTTTGTTTATACTGTAATTTATGGCGTATAAAATGCGGGATGAGGGGGAGGTTCCAATTCCCATTAATACAATTTTGGCCAAGTGAGCAAACCTGAAAATGAATGGTTCGGATCGCGAGTCATGTCTTGTCTGTTTTTGTTGTGACTTTATTTTATATAAACTTATTTTTTGATTTACAAAGCATTGACAATGGCTGAAAAGACGATTTTGATGGCTTTTGACAAAACGTCATCGTCGTCGAATCATCGGCATCAGGTTTTTTGTTTTTATACTTTCGGCTTGCAAAATATTTAAATTTGGCTTAACATTTATTTGTGGGTTGCTGACAAGAGGAAATTAAACGCATTGAATATAAATTAGCGATTACTTGAGAAAAATAAGAATACCAAAATGTGGGTGAGGCTAAAATACGGCTGCAAGTTTCAAAGTGATATTTCAACAAGATTCCTTAAAAAGAATTATTGTAAATGGCATTTATTTAAAGAAATCTTTACTTTCCAAAAATTTGTGCAAAAATAAATCGGTGCAATAGGCTTTAAATAGCCCGTGGGATTTTCTACAAGCAATTTGTGAGTTCGTCCTTTTAGATTTCCCATTCACAAAAACCATAAAACGTTTCAAACATTGTCAATGTTTTTCCATTCCTCCCTCAACTGCGAGAAACATAAAAATAGCATTTGACACTTTTTCCCCAAAGCCAAGATAAACGGTGGAAAGTGCAGCAGCAATGAAAAAGAGTTTACAAAACGATTTTCCCAGCTGTAAAAATGTTACCAGCTTTTCCGTTTGGCAATTTATGCAACTATGTATGTGCGACGAAAAACGGGACTTCAAATGCGGAAAAGCAAATCGAAACAAAGCCAGGAAAGTGCATTACCATTTGTAAAAATCACAACCAGCGGCAATAAATAACATATTACGCCGTCTTATGACTTAATCTAAAAGATGCCGTTTTCTAAAACGATGATAAATTGTGTGAACAAAACTCTTGTGTGGCGTCGATGGGATTCCCTTGGCATTTATCAACTGAACTCTGACGACTGGGCCCTATCTCAACACTAACATGTTTCCAAATACAAAGACGAATTATAACTAATAAGCGTGCTTAATGCCATTGTTAGGCAAATTAGCAGCCACAGGGCAGGCAAGCTGGCAAGGAAAAATATAGATTTTATTCGATTTGGCTTTCATTATGGGTTTTCTGTATGTATCTTCCCTCGTTCCACGCTCCACGCTCTACGCTTTTCGGTATCCCATTTTTCACTCTCGGCATTCCCTTTGTCAGGCAAATGAAAAAAGAAATATCATCGGCTACTTTATACGCCACACTCTGTGCAAGAGAGTGAATGGAAAATAAATTTGAAAATTATGCAAATTAGCGCATTAATATTTGTGTGCCGGGCTTTTGTTTAATGTTGTCACTTTTGCTTAATGATCATTCTCTTTTGGGCTAAGCAAACAAAGCCACTTAAATAATAAGAAAGCCAACTGGCAAGATGAAAGAACTAAGGCAGAAAGTGCAAGTGTTAAAAGGAAAGCTAACTGTATAAATTAGAAAATATGTAGCACAAAGGTATCTCTAGTTATCTCTTCAGGGGACTCACAAAAATTACCATTTAAATTATGAATTTATTAAGGCACGTCGCTATAAGAACTTAATCAGAAAATTAATGTGTTGCGCAGAATAGGTGTTGCCAAGTTAAAAATAGAAATCAACTTCTAAAAATGGTAATACTTCTTGGGAATTCGTGTGCCTTGACATTGAACTCCTCAGACATTTCCATTTAAATCACCAATTTATTAAAAATAAACTTCGGTCGCACCACCAAGCGTTTATGTTAAAATGTAAAGTGTGTTTTCAGCAAAAGTTCAGTCGGTGGACAACATGAAAAATAGCATTGGACAGGGCTGCATATGGCGGCGTCAATTAACCCAATTAACTTGATATATGCATAGCATGCATATATAATTTTTGGACCAAAATATCAACTCAATAGCCCACGGCCCACAGTGTAAATTATTTTAAAGTTTTTCTTCTGATTCGAGTTGATTTTTTTCCAATCATTTGCATAAGATTATCATAAATTATGCTATGATTTGGTTTATGACAGGTGCGCGTGTTGTGAATTCTGTTGCCACGAATTTGATGATTCGCCCGCTGACAAATGTTTTTATTTGGTGTCTGATAGTTTACACGTCTCTGTCTAATTTGGGCTCGAGATGCGGCTGCGGTGAGCCGCAGATCTTGAATTGATTGAAAGATTACGCAAATGAATGTCATGCCGTGAGATGAACTTGTTAGCTATAATTGCTCAGCCTTTGAAGTGATATTAAACCGAAACTCGGCGGTAGAAAGTTGCCGTCAATCAAAACTAATTAACTTTTGGGCAGAGCCTGCTCCTCCGTGAAAATATGTATACTATACACTATATATATATATTTTCCCGACAAAAGTGCAAGTAAGTGGGAAGCAAGGAGGCCTATTTATTGGTTTTGTGGCAAATGGTTTGCGTTTCGCCTGTCAAAGTTGGCTTGGGGGTGGCGTCAAAATATTTCAGTTTGTCCATAATTGACAAGGAGAACTCGAGCTGAGATCTATGGGAAATTCATTGCAAGAGACGGGCTTGTCAGTGAAGCCAAGGTAAATAAGACTAATAGAGAAATTTTAACGATTCTTAAACGAGGTTTTGGGGCTATCTGCCGGGAGTGTTGTTTACAACATTGAAATTAATAATTTAAATAAATTACATAGTGTCAGAGGCAGTTTTAGCTTTATTACATTTGTACTTTATTATTTCTCCTTTAATGTTACTAAACAAAATAGGTTTAAATAACCCCAAGACTGGGTTACAAACCCATTAAATCTCCCCCCAACGACAGCTTACTTTCTAAGCATTCTCACACTACCCCGAGGTGGAAAGATATTTGACCCATAACTTCCAGCTGCTGCTCCAGATGATGATTGCAGCGACACTGCTTCTGCTCCCGTGATGAGGTGGCTGAAAGTGGGAATGATGATGATGTTGCGCTCCTGGTCCCAGGAGTATGTTTGGCATTCACTTTATTGCTTCCACTTCACTTTACCCGCAGCATGGCCGCTTGACAACATTTTTCCAGCTATCCCACTCGCATGCGGAGCAAAAAAAAAGGACCAAATCCAGGCTCTTGGCACTGCAAATATTTTATAGTTTTTTGTAGCTCGGTTGTGATGGAAGTTATGCGTGGCCTAAGCGCCCTCGGCTCGCTGTGCAGCAACCTGCAACCGTTGACAAATGCATCCCCAGTGGGTGGAAAACCGGGGTGGCCAGCAGTGGCTGCTGAAAACCTAAATGCGGTTGCGGCGGTTGTGACACGGTTGCTACTGCTTCAGCGGGCTTCTACTTTTCTTTTTTTTTGGGTCACAGATTGCAATATTGTGGTGTGTGTTTATTTCCAACTCCATTTGGCAGAGCAGAAACATTTAAATGGGGGAAGGCAGCGGTGCCAGCTTAGTTGGTTTTTAGTCAACTATGTAGATTGCTAGATGTATTTAACTAAGCAAATACATATATTGGCTAGCTAATTTAACACGATAAAGAATTTGAATTTAAGAATAAGAATAACATTATATTTTTCATAATTTTGAAAAGAAATACATCAATGAGAAATATTCTAGTAAGGTTAGGACATTAGGCTAGTGAAAAGCCATGTGTTGATGGTCAATTTGCTTACAGCTGATGTGAGATTTCCGCAGCAGTGATTTATGCCACTTGGAGTGCGACTTTTCCCTGCTGCCCCCATTAATTTGTACTAACAAAATGCTTGAAAACAAATTAAAATTCGTGCGTGTTTTCCATATTTTAGGGCAACGGCGGGGGAGGACGGCGGGAAAAGTTGAAAAATAATTTGTGTTCGCACTTTTCCAAGATTTATTTCACTTGTCATTAGCCACGACGGGTGAGGAGGAGGACGGGAAAAGTGGAAGATCTCTTTGGCCGCTCGGTTAACCATGAAAATTGATTGCGACCAGCAGCTGTAGATGCTCTTCCTCGTTTTCTTTTTTAGTGATTCTTCCATTTTCCATTTTCATGTTTTGCCGGAAGCATTATGTGTATTAATTTTTCTTTCGCGTTCAATAATGTTTTGCGTACATGCAGCTTAATATATCAAGCGAAGAAAAATACAAAAAATATAGAGAAAAAGACTGTGTGTTACAGCAACAATGGTGCAATGGTGATGTATGACACTCGGCTGCTTAAATTAGTTCATTGTTGTCCAAGAGCTGTCAACTGTCAGCGCCACCCGAGCCTCCTCCTGCCATCTCCCTTTTCCCGCCACAGTTTCCCGCCGACTACGCACTATATGAAAAATAGCTAAAAATAGCCCAGAGAATATCTAAAAAGTCTGTAGTTCCGAAGAAGCACTTTAATGCCCATTGAGGATTTAATCTCAGCCAAGACACAAAGCACAAGTGTCAAGGTCTGCGGTTACATAAGTTAATATGTTACCATAAATTTTAGGAAATCCTAGAACTAAGCTTGTGGGTTTTTTCATTAAAGCCCAGTACAAATGTCAAGGTTACTGGACATTTTCACAAATTCCTGAAAATAAGCTGTGTGGGTTTGCTATTAAATCCCTTTACTTTACTTTAGCAACTAGAAGTCCACTCAAAATGGGCAAACCTAAGCCATTTAAAATTTAATTCCCTTATTAATTAAGACGTAGAGGGAGGAGGAAAAGGTAGCCAACAAAGTTGCACCCTTAATTGAGAGACTAATCCCATTTATTCATGTAAGCCATTAAGAAGATTAAGAAGTTGTACAAAACTAAACCAAAGACAGCGTCATAGATTTAAAGCAAAACTGTTTCAAGAATTTATATACAATGTAAAGCCCATTAAAGAGTTAATAAATGAAAGGAAAGAGTGACATGTAATTTTCCCAAGCTACTTCCCGGTTCGAGAAAGCAGTAATCGCACTCATTTTGATGACTGAAAAGATTGGCCTAATGCATGAAATGGCTTCCGCATAACACTGGCATTACGTGACCGCTCGAAAAATGTTAATAATTAAAGGCGTGCATCTTGGGAGGCAAACCAATTGAAGTCAATCGAAACAAACAGCGGCCACTGTGAGGAGAAAATGAAAGCGAAGAGAGACAGACATGAAATGAGAAAAAATGAATATGCGAAATGGCAACGAAGTCTGAAATACCCATTAATAGTTTATTATTTGTAATATGAATTATGGAATTATAGAATAAGTTAACAAAATGTTCTTACATAGATTATTCTTATTCTTTCATTCCTAGGAAAAGTTGTTGACAAGGCCTTAAAATTCACAACTAAAAGATTTTAAGGGTTTTCAAGAAAACATATCCTTATTACATATATAAGCTATGTTTAGAAGAAGCCTCATATATCACAGATTCAAGAGTTAACATCATCTTTAAAAGGGGAACTTTGTAAGCTATTTGAATTCCCAACATTTCCAACATGAATCAAATTGTGGCGCATATAAATTTACTTCCTCGAAGCAAAGCTATCCAATTAAAGTGGAAAATTAATGGTAAATAAATGTGTTTGGGCTCAGCCGGTTCGGGGTCTCAATAAAAACAGACTTTTCCATAATGTTTTCTTGTTTCTGAATGCACTTTCAAGTGCATGAACTTACTTACACTCGAGTGGGGTAAACACACTGACACAATTCGAGGGATGACATTCCGAGACAGAGGTTTCCCCTCTCACTTGAAATGAAACATGATAAATGACATCCACAGAGGCATACATATTTTTCAACTCCGCCGCCGACGGCAAATTAATTTAAATGCGCTCAACAAATTGATTTTGGAGCCACCAAAATCGACTAAATTTGGTAACGATTTCTAGTAGCTCGGGCGTCATTAACAGCCTTCGGAAATCACATTCCCAAATCGAATGGAATCCGCTTAGTGAAGACAGCAGCAGCAGCAGCAGCCCACACTCAGTCTGGTCTGACTGTCAGTCAGTGTGCTTTTGGCTTGATTTGATTTCGTTCGCTTCGTTTGATTGAAAGTCTGTCTGTCAGTCAAATCGATTGGAAAGAAAAATCACTAAAGCAGCCACCATAGAGAAAAAACGAGCCGACAAATATTTAATTGCTCGCCAAAGAAGTCATAAAATCATAGCACTACCTCGGAGAGGAAGCAAACATTCAAAAATTCGTTATAAATCTCTGGCAAATAGCAAAAAATAAATAACTTATGAATATGCATGAGCTGCCCGGCCATATTTGGCCCATAAAAAAGCACAGTCCCAGCGACTGGCTTACCTTGGATTAATCGTGGAGCAGGAAAAAACGGGAATCGAAATAGGTTTCGGTTTTAGTTTTAAATTGTCTCGCATTAATCTACACCTTTACTTTTTCTCATTCATCAATTTCGGATTGGTTTTAGGCTACCTTATTTAAAGTATAACATTTTGGGAAAGTTGTGAATTTAGCCTTGAGTGGGTCAAGGCTTGATAACTTATTTTAATAAAGGCGAAATATGCGGCATAAATTACAAAAGAGAAAAGTATTTAATAATCTATTTAAACTCTATAAAACCGGAATAAAATCGTTGATATAAATACTCTGCGGAATAGATATATAATCTGTATTCGTCAACTCATTTCCCATTCATCCACACGCTAGCCTTTACGGCTGATCGACATTCCAGTATAACTCGCTTTCAGTTTTGATGAATGTAGATCGCTTACCTGAAACAATACAAAGAGAATTGATCTAATAAGTAAGGTGGTCATTAAAATGGCATCAACGATATGCAAATGAACTCTTCAAATAAATTGTATAAAACAAACAAAAGTCAAGATCTCCTCACACCATATCAGGCGGCTGTTTTAGTGATTGCAGTGATTATTATAAAGTTTAACCTCAATAAAGACGATTTTCTCTATCATTAGCATCTGTCCTTGCTGAGCGAATTTCTTGACTTCAATATCTGAGATTTTTTTGTGAACAAGAAACTCATCAAACGCCTGATCTGCGCGTTTAGATTAGAAATTAAAGTTGCCTTTGTTTTCGTGCATTTAAATGTCAAAACAAGATGGCCCAACTTATCACCAGCATCGCCATCAACTGACACATTATGATGGCTTGGCTAACATCAAAATCCAAACAAGTTAAATGGGGGAAACATTTGAGTTGGCTGGCTCTAATTGCACATCAATAAATTGTACATTAATTTTCCTCTGCGGTATTTTCAATTAAAACGTCAACTACTAGGGCACCTCATTAATTACAAATTTAATGCTAATTTCGGCCATTTATATATTTATATATAAAATGGCCTTTACATAGCCCCGCACATATGTGCTAAACGAGTTCGCAAATTTGCTCACATAACTCAGTGTCAATATTAATGGGCGGTCCAAGCATGCGGTTCGCCCACGTCCGTTCACACACACTGCCATAATAAAAATAATAAATAAGGTATCTAGTGCTAGTTGTGGGCGTGGCCACACAGAAGAATGCCAGAAGAACGTTCTTAAGCCACTCACAATCAATTAAAGATACATTAAAGATAAATATTTATAACCAGAAAACTGGGTTACGAAGCTGACGAACCGCTTTTGGAATTGTGTGGCTCGTATTATTTTTGTTGTATTGAGAAGATAAATAAGAATAACCTTATTTTAAGCGGAACAGATA
>JAEIIH010012504.1:0-12031 GCA_018904745.1 Drosophila orosa
AAATTGAAACAATTTCGTATTCTTCCTAATAAGATTCCTTTAATATCCCCTAGAATTTAAATAAAAAAGGTATATTCTTATATTTTTTAACTCTTATATCATATATAAAGTAAGGTTCATGTATTATCTATAGAGAATTAAGAGGGAATCCCAGAAAAGGTTAAATTTTTCCTTTCTTACTTGTAACCATTTCCCTAAATTTAAAGAATTTCTTATTCTTTCGAAGTTAATTCCTTAAATATCCCTTAGTATTTAATTAAACTACATTTTCTTATATATTTGAGCCTTAGAAAACCCCAATTTAATATATACTATTCCCAATATCTAATCAAACCCTATCAGCAAGGCTTACTGACCGCAGATCGTATAGAAATCTCAGCTCGATAATGCCCAAGGTTCATATAGTATCGATAGAATGAATTGAGAGAGAAACCCAGAAAAGGTTAAATTTCCCTTTCCCAAATCTTAAAGGTTTTTGTATTCTTCCGAATATATTCCTTGGAATTCCTTAAATATCCCCTAAAATTTTATTAAATCTCATTTTCTTATACATTTCGACCCCTAGAAAACCCAATTTAATAATAATTAAATGCCATAGTATTCCCAATATCTAATCAAACCCTATCAGCAAGGCTTACCTACCTCAGATCGTATAGAAATCTCAGCTCGAGTTACCCAAGGGCAATGGAAATTCGTCTTGAAGAAGGGTGTATCTTATCGCTCATTGTTTTATTGCTGCTAAAATATTTATTACAGAGAGTAACTTACTGGCTTGGGCAACTTGTGCCTCGGCCTTTTTACGTTTGTTTACAATTTATTTGAAAGGTTCGTTCTCTCCATTTGAGATTGTACATACATACGCGTGGCATTGGCAATTCTCATGCCCATCCGCACACATTTATCGCCCCTTCTCTCTGGCTGTGAGTCCGTTTTTCGCACTTATAATATGTACGAAAGGCCCCAAGTTGATGCAATGTATATAATTGTGAATATATATTTGTAACAAACGTATAATATGAAATTGTTTTTGCTACTTTGAACTCGTTATCACCCCAAGCGCGGAATAAAGCGAAATTATCTCAAATTTTGTTGTGTTTGCACATAACATGCATAAAATAAATGAAATTCCTAAAGATATTTTTGCTTGCATAAAATAAATGAAATTCCTAAAGATATTTATGCGTTGATTTCTACTTACAGAGATCGAGTTGGGCACAAAATGTATTGTGGATATGGAAAAACAGCAGACAATACTGCAAAATCCACCGCCATTGGAGAAAATCGAAAGGTAAACACACAGAGTTGGCACTAAAGTGTTGATTGTTATTTGTTATTTAATCGAAAAAAAGCCCACTAGACAAACTTGTAGTCACGATTCCGGCTTTATAACTAAAGAATATTAATAATAATACACTTTGTTTACCTGCAGAAAACAACCAAAGACATTTGCCTTCGATCATTGCTTCTACTCTTTAAATCCCGAGGACGACAACTTTGCCTCCCAGGAGACGGTTTTCGATTGCGTGGGACGTGATATACTGGATAATGCATTCCAGGGCTATAATGCATGCATATTCGCTTACGGCCAGACAGGTAAAGCCTATCCCTTACATTAAATACTCTGTTCATATTCATACTTTGTTAATTTCTGCTCCATCAAAGGCTCTGGCAAGTCGTACACAATGATGGGCTCTCAGGAGAGCAAGGGCATCATTCCGCGCCTGTGCGACAAGCTCTTCTCGGCGATAGCCAACAAATCAACGCCCGAGCTGATGTACAAGGTGGAGGTGTCCTACATGGAGATCTACAACGAGAAGGTCCACGATCTCCTCGATCCCAAGCCCAACAAGCAATCGCTCAAGGTGCGCGAACACAATGTGATGGGGCCGTATGTGGATGGATTGTCACAGCTGGCGGTGACTTCGTATCAAGACATTGACAACCTCATGACGGAGGGCAACAAATCGCGTACGGTGGCCGCCACAAATATGAATGCCGAGTCGTCACGCTCCCATGCCGTCTTCTCGGTGGTTCTCACCCAGATACTCACGGATCAGGCGACGGGCGTTAGTGGCGAGAAGGTCTCCCGCATGTCCCTGGTCGATTTGGCTGGCTCTGAGCGAGCCGTGAAAACGGGAGCCGTTGGCGATCGCCTCAAGGAGGGATCCAACATTAACAAGTGAGTTTAAATTAGTCTGCAATCTTGGTTATGCAGGTCTCTTGTGATGCCTTCGTAATTTGAAGAGTAAATGATATGTTTAAGCTTTGAATTCACCCGCATTTCCAAGGTTTTATTAAGGTTCTTTGCTAATCCAATGCCCACTTTCTCTCTCACAGATCTCTGACCACGCTGGGCCTGGTCATCTCCAAGTTGGCCGATCAAACGAACGGCAAGCGGGGCGGCAATGACAAATTTGTGCCCTATCGCGACTCTGTACTCACCTGGCTGTTGAAGGACAATCTGGGCGGCAATTCGAGGACTGTTATGGTGGCCACCATCTCACCCTCGGCGGATAATTATGAGGAGACCTTGTCCACGCTTCGCTATGCAGATCGGGCCAAGCGAATTGTTAACCATGCCGTGGTCAACGAGGATCCCAATGCACGCATTATACGCGAGCTGCGACACGAGGTGGAGACGCTAAGGAGTATGCTGAAACATGCCACAGGCTCACCGGTGGGCGATGTTCAGGACAAGCTGGCGGAGAGTGAGAATCTGATGAAGCAGATCTCGCAAACCTGGGAAGAGAAGCTGGTCAAGACAGAGCGCATCCAAAATGAGCGACAGCAGGCTTTGGAGAAGATGGGCATCAGTGTGCAGGCCAGTGGCATCAAGGTGGAGAAGAACAAGTACTATTTGGTCAATTTGAATGCAGATCCGTCCCTCAACGAGCTGCTGGTGTACTACTTGAAGGTGAGTCTTAAAAGGAAGTCCAAGCAAGCAGCTCTGTACTCTATAATCTCTTTTCCCAGGAACGCACACTGATTGGTGGACGCAGCATTAGTGGCCAGCAGCCGGATATACAACTCTCTGGTTTGGGCATACAGCCCGAGCATTGTGTAATCACCATCGAGGACAGCGGGTTGTTCATGGAGCCAGTGCAGGGTGCACGTTGCTTTGTCAATGGTTCAGCGGCTGTGGAGAAGACTCCCCTGCAAAATGGTGATCGTATCCTTTGGGGTAATCATCATTTCTTCCGCGTCAACTCGCCGAAGAGCAACAACACGAGCCTGTGTGCCTCGGAGCCGCAAACGCCAGCCCAGCTGATCGATTACAATTTCGCACGCGATGAGATTATGCAGAATGAGCTGAGCAACGACCCCATCCAGACGGCCATTGCTCGTTTGGAGCGACAGCATGAGGAAGATAAGCAGGTGGCGCTGGAGAAGCAGCGGCAGGAGTACGAGCGTCAGTTCCAGCAGCTGCGCAATATACTATCTCCCAGCACTCCATACGCTCCCTATGCCCCCTACGATCCGCTGCGGATGGGCAAGGTAACCCCAAACACGCCTACATCGCAGATGCGAGTGGAGAAGTGGGCCCAAGAGCGCGACGAGATGTTTCGCCGAAGTTTGGGTCAACTAAAAACGGACATTATGCGCGCCAATTCACTGGTGCAGGAGGCCAACTTTCTGGCCGAGGAAATGGAGAAGAAGACCAAGTTTTCGGTCACCTTGCAAATACCGCCGGCCAATCTGAGTCCGAATAGGCGACGCGGGGCCTTTGTCAGCGAACCCGCCATACTGGTGAAGCGCACCAACTCGGGCAGCCAAATCTGGACGATGGAGAAGCTGGAGAACAAGCTGATAGACATGCGCGAGATGTACCAGGATCACAAGGATCGGATAATGAACGGCTTGGTATGTCGAGATTCTCTTTTTTGTTTATCATGTGTTGCCCTTGGGCTGTGTACTAACTAACCATTTATAATTGTATCCGATTCACACACGCATATTCCATATTAACCCCCTGGCTACACAGCCCCTAGTTGAGCCATTCTCAGACGATGAGTACGACGACAAGGTAATTAAGAGACACCCCCCAGCACCTCCCAGAACATGCAACACCATGCACACAACTAAACTATGATGTAGTTTGTATTCGTTTTGGGTTAAATACTAATGAATCTCTTGTGTTCCCCTTAGGACGAGGACAATGCCAAGCCGCAGGATCCCTTTTACGAGTCGCAGGAGAATCACAATCTTATTGGTGTGGCCAACATTTTCCTGGAGGTTCTCTTTCACGACGTCAAGCTGGACTATCACACGCCCATTATTAGTCAGCAGGGCGAGGTGGCTGGCCGCCTGCAGGTGGAGATTGAACGCATTGCCGGCCAAATGCCGCAGGATCGCATGTGCGAGTCAGTCTCCGAGTCTTCGGGCGATTCGCGGGACGAATACGATGATCCAGTGGATCCCACATCGAATCAAATCACCTGCCGCGTGACCATCAAGTGTGCCAGTGGCCTGCCTCTGTCCCTTTCGAACTTTGTCTTCTGCCAGTACACATTCTGGGGCCACCAGGAGATGGTGGTGCCGGTTATCAATGCCGAGTCCACGGCCCACGATCAGAATATGGTCTTTAAGTTTGAGCACACGCAGGACTTTACGGTGACCATTAATGAGGAGTTCTTGGAGCACTGTATCGAGGGAGCTTTATCCATTGAGGTGTGGGGTCATCGCAGCGCTGGCTTCTCTCGCTCTAAAGGCTGGGAAGTGGAGCAACAGCAGGCCAAGGCCCGTTCTTTGGTAGATCGCTGGGCGGAGCTCTCGCGCAAAATCGAGCTTTGGGTGGAGATACACGAGTTGAACGACAATGGAGAGTATTCGCCCGTGGAGGTGACCAATCGCAATGAGGTCTTGACTGGCGGCATCTATCAACTGCGACAGGGTCAACAGCGACGTGTAAATGTGCGCGTGAAGCCCGTTCAGAATTCAGGCACTTTGCCCATTATTTGCCAGTCAATAGTGAATGTGGCCATTGGCAGTGTGACAGTGCGTTCAAGGCTGCAGAGACCTTTGGATTCTTACCAGGAGGAGGACCTCACAGTGCTGCGTGAGAAGTGGAGCGAGGCTTTGGGCAGGCGGCGTCAGTATCTCGATCAACAAATCCAAATGTTGATTAAGAAGGAGGAGAAGAACGAGCAGGAGCGCGAGCGGGAGCTGAGCCTGGTGCATCAGTGGGTCTCGCTGACGGAGGAGCGTAATGCCGTGCTGGTGCCAGCCCCGGGCTCTGGCATACCCGGAGCCCCTGCCTCCTGGGAGCCACCATCTGGCATGGAGCCCCATGTACCCGTGCTCTTCCTCAATCTAAACGGCGACGATTTGTCGGCGCAAAACACCAACGATGAGCTCTCCATTGCGGGCATTAACTCTATACTGTCCAAGGAGCATGGCCACAAGTTTTACACACTGCAGATTCTGCAGCATCTAGACAAGGATGTGTGCAGCGTGGCCAGTTGGGACTCGTCGATGCATGATAGTCAGGCTTTGAATCGGGTAACCGAAGCCAATGAGCGGGTTTATCTCATTCTGCGCACCACAGTGCGTCTGTCACATCCCGCACCCATGGATCTGGTGTTGCGCAAGCGTCTGAGCATTAACATCAAGAAGGGTCAGACTTTAACGGATCGCCTGAAGAAGTTCCGATTGGTGAGGGGCGAGAATGCCATTTGGCAGAGCGGCGTTACCTACGAGGTGGTGTCCAACATTCCCAAGGCCTCCGAAGAGCTAGAGGATCGCGAGTCGCTGGCCCAGCTGGCGGCTAGCGGCGATGATTGCTCGGCAAGTGATGGGGAGACATATATAGGTGAGTTTTCATGAGTTACTATAGCTTCCCCTGCTTATCATTACTTTATAATCTTTTAGAGAAATACACCCGTGGCGTTTCTGCAGTGGAAAGCATATTAACCTTGGATCGCCTGCGTCAGAATGTGGCTGTCAAGGAGCTAGAGACGGCCCATGGCCAGCCGCTGAGCATGCGCAAGACTGTCAGTGTGCCCAACTTCTCGCAGGTAAGAACGATCGCTTCTAAGAGCTTCCCCCATTCCCCCGTTCATCCCATTGAGCCGCCGCTGCTGCCGCTGCGCCGCTTTCTCACTTGGTCGCCGCCGCCGCCGCTGCTGCTGCTGAATTATATGCTTCCACTTACTACTCACCTACTACTACTCACACACTCGAGCAAAATTAACAAAAAACATTTGACTAAAACGCAAATTCTTTCTCTTTTCCACACTTTTTTCTATGCGCTTTCCACCACCACCACCAAAAAAATAACCAAAAAACTAACTCCCCCCAACAATATTTGTGTTTTTAACCCACCGACAACTGCAAACTGCAAAAAAATATAAAACCAAACAAAAATATTGAACAAAATCCACAAAATTCGGCGCGCACTTTATGCAAATTTTGAATTTCTCTCTCTGTGTGTGTGTGTGTGTGTGTATTGGTATTATCCTTGTCTTTATGTTTATGCTGTGTATGTGTGACTGTGTGTTGACCCAAAACGCTTCTCACTGCGCACATAGGCGGTCAAAGACACCACCAATACCGGGAGTGTAAGTAACTAGAGTATCCACTTCTGTTTCTGTTTCTGTTTCCTCTTTCTTTCCTCTTTCTTAAAACTGTAAACTGTGTTCTGTGTTCTGTATTCTGTATTCTGTATCCTTCTATTCTGTATTCTATATCCTCGTATTCTGTTTACTGTATTCTGTACTCCGTATCTCTCTATTCTGTATTCTATATCCTTGTATCCTATGAAAAGCTTTGTACATTAAGCTTTAGTAGTTAGAGTTTTCATTAGTTCTCCCTTGACTTTTCTACTATTAAACAGAGCTTGCAAATATCAGTTGAACGTCAACAGATTTATATTTTTCTATAAGACAGTGGCAATAATACAGAAACGGAATAAACTTTTCTGATAGTTTTCGTTCTGCCAAACTCGAATCTGAACTCATTAAATGTCCTATACGTCAACTCAATAGTTAAAAAAAAGGTAGTTTTAGGGTACTTTCGAGGTGCTGTAACTTTAAAACGGAAGATGCTCCCAAGAAGATCCTTACAGCAACTTAAATTATTGTTCTTCCCCTTCAAAATTCATTTAAAAACATGGAAAAATGTTTATTGGTCTCCAAGATATTGTTCTTTGAGTATATATTGATATATTTCAATATATCTTGACAAATTGGCCATACTGAGAAATGTATAGAAAAGTATGGATATTTCGGAGTCAAAAAAGGATTTTTGCAAATTTATAAACACAATTTTTAAGGTTACAGCACCTAAAAAGTACTCATAAAACATATTTGCACTTTTAGTGTTAAAAAAACGTATTTTTAGCACTTTTAGATTAAAATATCTCAAAAACCTGATGAATATAACATTTTTTAACGCCAGATTAGAGTTGATTAGACCAAAAATTATCAGAAAAGTATATTCCGTTCTTAGTTTTAAAATGCTGTCGTCTGTGCTATTATTCAGAGCTTGGATATCATTAAACTGATGTTTCTGTGAGTCTCTATTGAAACAGAGTGACTATAATGGTTCACCTGAGCATATAAACTAATATTTGCCAGCTCTTTTCTGTACCAACTATAAATATCTTGTAACCGTTTGTGTGCGCCCTTCAGTTTGCCATTTTCTTACACTTTGTTTGGTTTTTTTTTTATTTATGTTTTGTATTTTCATTTATTGGTTTATTATTTTTTTTATTCAATCATTTTAATTTCATCCTGTTGAATAACCATTTGTTGTACGTACACAATTTATGATGCAAGCAACTCATAAATAAACTTACGCAGATTATGCGCTTCGATGCGTCGATGGAGTCGCTGTTGAATGTGGGACGATCCGAGTCCTTTGCCGATCTCAATAACAGTGCGCTGGGCAGCAAGTTTACGCCAGGTGAGGAGAGGCTATTGAACTCCTAGAGACTCCTTCTATATAGTCTAATATCTTGTTATGTTTATCCAGGTACAGCTGGAGCTGGTGGTGTGATCCGCAATCGTCACAGCTTTGGAGGCAAAGGTAGCAGCGATGATTCGCCTGGAAAGGCCTTTGGCATTGGTGGGTATTCTTTTACAATTCTTTATTCCATTTCCTTTTTATATATACTCACCATTAACCTTTTTTGAGCAAGACTATATATGTTGAAAACTATAATCGATATAACCGAGTTTTTGAATCCACTATTTAACTAAGTAATTCTGCATATATGCTTATGCGCAGGCAACCAGCAAATTATTCTCAGTTTATACGAAACACTGCGTGTGATCTATAGTCGCAGTTAAGCTCTAGAGCAAGGGATTTATCTTTGTGATGATCAGTAAATCAGTAGAAATCCTTGTAACCAGTAGTTGTAACTTGAGTTTAATGCTTCAAATTAAAGGCAACGAGATAAATCCTTTTCGAAACGTTTGAGTTCTTACCGCTTTGATGTGTGTCCAAGAAAAGCAACTCCAACTCTGTGATCTCTCGCATTGCTTAGTTCGAAACCCCAAAAACTTTGTTTGCTTTGCTTCGATGCAATAACAACAACGACTACACCCTGCAGCAACCAAGCAAATTAATAGCAAAAGCAACCAATCTCGAGCGATGCACATCTCTTCCCATACGCTTATCATATAAATTGACATGCATCCACTCGACAGTTACCACACACACATGAGACCCACCATAGCCCAACGAACACAGCTTCTTCTCGTATTTACTGTATTGGTTTCTTTTCTGTGCTTTCAAACTTAACGTAATCTCAATGAAATTCCACCGCCAACAGGCTCTATATCTCTGCTGTCAGGTAAAGAAATGTGCCCACAACAAAAACTGAAATGAAAAATCCGAAAGTGCATTGATTGTTAGTTGGAGTTTAAGTTTGTCTGTCGTCTCACCATTTCCCTTCATCGAAACACTACCAACTTTCACAACTATTCACCCCCTCAGACATTTCGACTCACAAAAAAGGAAGGCGCCCATTTAGAAGTATTTTAAATGTAGTTTTTGTGTTAGTTCTGTTTGCTGGTAAATCTGTCGTCAATCATACCCAAGACTCTCGTCTCCTCTCTCGCTCATCCAAACCCAAAAATTCAAGACATTGATCTGGAAATCATTCATTAATTCATTGCAATCCGGTGCACAATTCACACAGCAGCCAAGCACACAGAAGCACGCCGCGTTCTTTGTAGTGACTTTAGACCTAGAAATACTTGTAACCTTTCTTGTTACCATTGTTACCTTTGTTACCTTAGTGTGTTTTCCCAGGGAATGCAAGTTAGTTGCATCTCTGGGCTAGTTTTGATCATTCCTGAAAGAGCCCACAGAAGTCTGTAAATTGCATTGTAACTAAACATAACGCATAATCATTATCTTCCCAATCGCCCGCCCCCGCAATTTGTGGAATGCAGCGCGTCCAACATTTTTGAATCTCAATTTGAATCTGAACACATTGAGAATTGCGCCAACGAAACGTATGTGGTTTGTCTAGTCCTAAGCACTAATAACTAAACTTACCTAAAAAAGAAAAGAACTTGAATATTAATTAATATATTTGAATATTCCCTTAGCTTCGCCGGCCACCAGCAAGCTGCTGGGCATGCGCATGACCACGCTGCATGAGGAACCCTTGGGCGGTCATCGTTCCCTGGACGAGGAGCCCGAGGATAGCTACAGCGACTCGGAATATGCCGCCGAGTACGAGCAGGAGCGGCAGCAGAACAAGAGCCTGGCCACCCGTTCCCGGCTGACGGCCTCCAAGACCATGGACTCGTTCATGGACGTTAGCAGCCACTCGAACCATTCGAGCTACTTGAGTTACACGTCCAGCGCCAATGCGAATATGAAGCATCTGAATGGCTTGCCTACGCTGAGCATGAGCTCTTCCACCAGCAGCGGCTATGGCTCCCAGGCGGTGTCGTGCAACAATTTAAGCAATGAGGATATTGCCTCTATGCGTTCCATGAGCATTGATGAGACGCCAGGTAAGGGTAGACTCTTATTTACACTTAAAATTTAGTTATTTATTAATTTTAATTGAATTTCTCTTTAGATTTCGATCGCATCAACTCGAATTCGCCACCAAATCGGCAGGCACGCGTCAATCCCTTCCTCAAGGATATGCCCAAGGCCAAAACTCAAGAGCAGCCTTTGGAGCCGCAGGCCAAGAAGCTCCAGGAGACCTTCACGCATCCATTGGAGCTAATTGCGGCCAAGGAGAACGCACAAAGCGATGAGGATGAGCAGGAAATGTTGCCAAAGCTTAATAACAACAATAATAACAACAACAATGTTGAGTTGGTGAAGGAAAAGGAGGAGCCAAGCCAAGTGGATCCCGAAGTCCAACCAGAGCTTGCCACCACAGACAATCAGAACGGCAACAAATCCTTGGACGAGCTTAGTCACAGCTCTGAGGAGATGCTCGAAGGCGATGGCATTGTCCGTGAGGAATTGCCCGCTGGCAAGGTGATGCGTCGCAAGAAGTCTAATACGCAACAGCCCCCGATCAGCAGCAGCAGCAATAACAATAACAGCAATACAAGCACAAGTCAGGCGCCGCGCATCAATCACCGGGCTTCGGTGGCCAAAATGGAGGGTCTAGCCGCTTACCTGGACTCGAGCATTATGTCCAGCAGCACAGAAGTAGATGGTAGGCAATATTCTATAAATAGTTTGGTATTTTCTAAGGTTTTGATGAGCTTAAACAGCTCTGAATTGTCACACATCAACATTTGCATTATAATGAAAGATAAGCAGCGTAAATTATGCTAATATTAAGCCTTGAAATATATAATTCTCTCAATCAAGCAACTTAATTTAACCCAATTTATATACAACTTAAAGTGAGATAATTTATATGTTAATTTCCACTTATTTTTTGCAGACGAAAGCAAGGACCTGGAAGTGGTTCTGCCCGACTGGATTGTGGTGGGTGAATCGGTGCTGATACGTCCATACAATACCAGCGGCGTCATTCGCTTTGTGGGCACCACAGAGTTCCAGCCTGGCGCTTGGATTGGCGTGGAATTGGACACGCCAACGGGCAAGAATGATGGCAGCGTGAAGGGCATTCAGTATTTCCAGTGCAAGCCCAAGCACGGCATGTTTGTGCGCTCCGACAAGCTGATGCTGGACAAGCGCGGCAAGGCAATGCGGGCCTACAAGGCCGCCGAGAAGAGCAACAGCAGCAGCATCAGCAAAGGTGAGTCGCAGTCGGAGTTGAATGGGAGTAGAGAGATCTTATCTATTTACTTTATTGCAGAGATGAGCAGCTCGATGAGCGGCTCCATGACGGGCTCGATGACACGCTCCAAGAGCCGCGGCGAATCGCTGAATGTGGCGGCGCGCAAATGATTGTATCCCAAGTGTTCGCATCAGTTGCAGCGTTGGACTAATTGCAGGCAATCGACGGTGGTCAGCAGCAGTGGTGGTGGTGGTGGTGCTTCAGCTGCTGCTGTCAGCCAGCCGCCGGCAACCTGCCACAGATTGCGTGCAACCAGCAACGCTGCAGATGCGAACAGTCATGGCAAAAAGTGCTATGCCAATCGACGCTCGACGGCCTTCTAAGGCCGCCAAAACCCAAGGATGACAAGGAGTAGAAAGAGCAGCAGCAGCAGCAACGAACAATGCGGAGCATAATCCACATGCCAACCATATTCTAGCTTTTACTTAAAAACTATTCTCACACCACATGCCGCAAATGAAATGCCGTACACTTAACCCCACGCTTCTCCAAGTAGTCTAAGGCGCGGTGTCTACAGCAGAACTAATTACTAATCTCTAGCTAAACTACAACTAAAACTAAAACAAAAGCTAAAAACTAAACGAAATGAAAAGGAAAAAGAAAAGAAAACTAAACTAGGCCAAGTTCTCGCTTTTGATGATCAGATTCCATTGTTTTGTGTTCGTCGTAGTTAAATGTCGTTTATTGCGCTTTACTGATTGATATATACATATATATATATATATTTTTGTAATGGTTCTTTGCCTTTTAGTTTAGTTCAATTGTTTTTTTGATATATCAACTTGTGAGCTTATATTTTTT
>JAEIIH010012537.1:0-10402 GCA_018904745.1 Drosophila orosa
AATTTAGGCCAAACTTAATATTCTAATTAATTGTACTTTACTTCTAAAACCAAAGAAATAAATATTATATTATATTATTACAATATATTATAAATATCCCTTACAAATCTCGAATTTATAGTTGTAATTTTATATATATTTCTGGAACTGTTTCATTCGTTCTAACGTGTCCCTCTTTCTCTTCATAAAGTTTGCGTTTTAATTACACGCAATGCTGTTGCCGTGCTGCCGGGTCGAGACCATTGGGCAGAGGTTTCTCCGGTTCTCTACCGGCTCCGATCCCCATCGATGCACTTGCCAACGCCGCGGAGAAGCGTTCCTTCTCAGGCAACGGCAACAACTGTCGTTGTCATCTTCACCTCGAGTGCTGTCCCAGCTTCGAGACACTGTTGTCCCTCTTTCTTTGCGTTTAACAATTAGAGTCCAATGAAGCGTACTCCTTATTTTTATGCATTATCGACTTAGTGCCATCGGGGAGGTTGCGGGTGTGCAGAGCCAGAAAATCTCAGAATGGCCAAGAGCTCCCAGGCGCTTAAATTGCAGTTGACTTTTGGTGAGACGCTCTTTCCGGTTTCCTGCGAGAGCTGATCGCCAACATTGATCACATGCGGTCTTTACTCGAATGAAATACAGTCAAACTTCAATATCTGAAAACTTAAAAAACTTAATGGTAATTTTAACATATGGCCCCATATTTAAGACATAAATTGTGAAATAAATAAATTAATTAAATATTGCATTGCATTAACACAACACAATATATCCGGAGAACGGTCACATTGGCTGTTGTATTTAAAACACCAGTCACACTAATTGTTTTACATTAAACAATGGTCACACTAAAACCTCAGCTCAAGAATAATTTACAAAAATCTGCTCTAAATTAATTTAAATTGTTCAAAGCTTGCAGAGTATAAACGTCTAAGGTATACAAGTTCAACTGTATCCAGGACATACAAAAAAAAAACGGAAAACCGAGTAAGAGCCCAAGAACTTGTTGACATTATTGTCGTTAATTTTAACTGGCAAAGCCGGCAATGACAAAGAGCCAATGCCAGGTCTTGTAAGGTCCTATAAACAAATGAAAGACAAACACTGGCCGGAGGAGACGGGAGACAAAGCCTATCAGTCGCCCGGGTGAAGGCCCAGCTCGGATCCTTCTCAGCGTTCCCAGCTCAGCTCTCCCGTTGTCTGGGCAAATGTTAATTTTGTCTTTTGCCAGTTAAGCGTGTCGATTTTTTAATTAGTCGCATCGTCGTCCCAGTGATTTATGGTTCAGCCAACCGGGCTGAGGTGCAGGCGCAGGCGCAGGCGCAGGCACAGGCACAGGCACCGGCCACAGTCTGCACTTTGAAGTATTGGCTAAGCTAATAGGCGCTAAGGAGAAGAGATCCATCTGGCGTTGGAGCCCGAGGTCCTCCGTCCATTGGTGATGCTGGGTTATGAGAGAATGTGATGTCGCTTATGGAATTTCTGCATAACTGCCAGCTCGTTTGATATAGTCACCGCGCCTTTATGGCCCAAAGCCGAGAGCTAAGAGCTGAAAGCCCAGAGCCAAGGTGGCTATAAGCAAACAGCTAACAAGTGCAGGCACGGGTAATGAGCTGGCATTGAACATGCTAGGCATGTTAGAATTTTTCGTTTGATGGCAGCTCAGAAATAAGCCATATCTCTTAAGATTTATGCCTTGAGTTACTGAGGTCAACAATGCGTGAGTTGCCAAATAAGAAAAGTGCAAGGCACTGACCAAAAAGAAGCCCAAGTCTAATCTCAGCTAAAACATGAAATGTAGTAAAAGAATAAATAAATTAATTTAATAATATTTGAAGTCGCTTATACAAAAATGTTAGTGAATCTCCAGAAAACACTTTTTTGGAGCCCCTTTGCTTTACTTTCGAATTTTGCATATTTAAATAGATATATATATATATTTTTTAGAAATAGCTTCCCAAGGGCTCCGGTTTTTCAAATTCAGTTTAAAACATGTTTCTGCGACTGCATTGTTTCTCATAAGATGTAAACTAAAACCAAGTCGAAGAAAGGTATCCAAAGTGACCCCCGTTTTAGTGAGGCCAACAAAAACAGTGTTCTAATTAAGCTAACAAAATTCTGACCATTCCTAGCCGAAATGGTCTCAGCTGGAGTTCAGCTATTGGATATCTTGTTCGAAAACACAACTTCAGCGCATAGCACCCAGCTCTCAACTCGGACAAAGAATCCGCAAATCAGAGGTCTAACCATATTTGCCAAACTTAACGATTGCATCAACATTTTTGCGCTCACTCGTTACAGTTTCGTACAGTTTTCGTCGTGGGTCTTATGACAATGTCTGGTCTTGTCTTCGGAATGCTTTAAATACACTCACGCAGCCCGGCGAGCGATTTTAATGCAGTGAAAACCGTTTGATGGAATTTCCAGTTGAATGGCCAAACACCTTTTCGGCCCGAAGTTAACACATCGTAAACAATCCGCTGAGAAACTAGTCGGGACATAAATCAAACTGCAGCTGATGACCCCGGGCCAAGACCTTTACTCTCACTTTTCTCCGTACCAGCGGATCGGATCCAACCAAACCCTCTGTCAAAGAAGGCAGAAACAAGAAGCGCGGGCGTTCCTAAACATGTCCGGCATTAATATGCAAATCGATGGACCCAAACCCATCATAAAACAAACTTGAAAGCACACAAAAACATCTTCGATATGTGTCACTGTTTCGCTGTGCGTGAGTGGCCAACAGACAAAGTGGTAAAAGCCAGTTCCGGGAAGCAAGAAGATGGGAGATGGGAGATGATGCATGCCATAGGAAAACTTATTGGAAAATGCACTTTGAAAGTCAGTGCTTGAGGTAAAAATCTCACGTTAATTGTAATAATACAAATTAAATACTGTAGATTCTGTTCAGTAAGGCAATAAATCGATTTTTTTCAGATGCAGCAGGTTGGTTATGCCTTTTGTTTCACTTGAACCAAGAAAAGTCTTCAGTAGCCTTCGAAGAAACTTGGTAAAAACATTGGGAAAGTACAATTAAAAGTAATTAGATATGATATTAATATCATTTCATAATAAGCTTAAGATTCGATTTACTAACACTCACGCTAGCAACTCTAGAAGCGTTGATGAAACACGCTAAAAGAAAAGCGAAGAAAGGCTATACCAAGCCAAGCCACACTGAAACCGAACCGAACCGATCTGCCCCTTCAGCGACAACATCTTAAGCTCATTTGTCACATAAAAATCATATATGTAATTTGCTTGACAACCAAAAGTGGACACCGAACGTCACGCGCCCGTGCAGCGAACGCCTCCATATTGGTGTAGGCTTTTGGCCAGGAGAGAGAGATGGGAAAGGGGGCTGGAGACTGGGGATCGAGGAGCTGCATCTGGTGGCATCCCGGCCAGAGAGTCGCAGCTTCAATCTCGACGGCGGATGCGTTTCGGTGTCGCGTTGAGTGAGCGTTTCCTTAAATTAGCTGCACTTTGGATGCACCATTATGCCGCCTGCCCCGGCACTTGATGTGGTGTCGTTGTCTTCTTTGGCTCAGACCCCGGCTCCATCATCATGGCCATTTTTGGGTGGGCATTAAGTGCCGGGCTCTCCGATGCTCTGATGGAGTGCTGAAGCCAACGGTCGAGGTCAGTGGCTAAGAAATTTATGGCCCAGCGATGTTTGCATGATGCATGATACTCGCGTTCAGGTGGGCGCAATTGAGTTGGATCATAAAGCGCCACAAAAGAGAAATTACCACTGCCATCGCATAACTAGCTTTCGGGCGAGAGGACTCAATGACATGAATAATTTTTGAGTTTCTCGGGGGAATCAAAACTTGGAAGAGAGGCTGTCAAGCTATTAAAGTTACTGCTCTCAATAAATGTTTTAGTCTTTAGCGAAAGCAACGAAAATATCGTACGGGGGTAGCATATATTTAAGTTTGGGTTAATTTATCCATAAATACGATGAAGACCCATTAGAAACTAAATATATTTCAAGACTAAATTTGTCTTTATTTATTAACCAATATATGATCGTTCTATACGATCTATGCCAGATTTTAAAAGTGTGTCCATAAAGATTATATGTATATACATTAACTTAATCAACAAATTTAGAAAATTAGTATAAAAACCTACATTTAGTCTATGTATTTAAATTAAATTAATACAATGTATGCTCCAGGCGAATTCCTTCTACCCTCTAATCAGTGGAAAGTTAATTCCATGTCAGAGCAAAGATGTTTAATCAATTATCCACCGATTTCCCACCTGACTTGCAACAAGCGAATCTCCTCAACTTCCTTGTAGCACCTGCAAAGGGGAAAACGCGAGGAAAAACTAACTCTTACTCTCGCGCATCCGGTTCTCAGAGGGGGGAATAGAATGGAATATCTTCGGCAGAACCGTTTAAGCAATCCATTTAAACAACGAGACACTTCAAAGCCAAAGCCAAGCTGCTGAATGCTGAACGTCTGTGTCTATCTGCGCTAAATGGAAAAGCCCTCAACGGCCTGGGCAAACATTTGCAATTACAATTTTAGCATATAATTGCAAACATGATAAACACTTTTATCTGCTGTTGCTTCTGCGACTGTTGCCTTGCACTGTTGCTGTGATGCGATGTGATGTGAGGCCAAGACGAGCGAACCTGGCCCAGAGCCAGGCCAAGACCAGTCCGGAGTCCGGACCACAACTCACGCAGCAGCCACGGCAACATCTCAGATGCAGCAGCAGGTTAGCCGAAGCTGCCAAGAAGAAGCGTGTCGCCAATTGATCGTGAGGTTTACCTAGAAAAATGTCGCGACAATTCTGCACGCAAAAAGGAAAACTAAACGAAATGAACAAAAGACAAACGACAAAAGCAGGCACATAGAGATGCGAATGTGGCTCTTATATTTGGAGTTGAACTATAATAATAATATAAAAATATAAATAATACCTAAAAAATATACTTCTTAAAAGATAATACGAAAACATAAGCAACAGCAATTTAATTTCCCAGGACCCTCATCAGTCTAGTACTTTATTATCAATTGCTGAATTCGTACTTGGGAATTTTAGGGGCTATGAATTAGATTCCTCATTTAAAGACTAGTTATGTACAAGGAATTTAAAATTACAAATTCCAAATAATAAAATACAAATGTCATTGCATCTCTATAGCCTCCAGTCTTTACATTGATATCGAAACTAACCTAAGCCTTGATTTGTAACCTTTTCCAGCTATTTTTAGCGGGTCCGTCATCAGCAGCAGCAGCAGCATCCAGTTAGAGCCGAAGGCAAGGCTTCGGACCGAGGCCGATGCAATTGAAATTGAAGAATTACGCGAAGAATGTCAGCGGACATAGTAGATGTTGTACACACGGCTGGAAGTGCATCCCGATCCCGATCTGGCCCGAGGGTCGCATACATTAAGGCCGGTTTTAAGTAGCTGGCTCGAATGGGGCTCTCAGATAGATACTATATAGTCAGCTGATCGGGGGACTCGTCGTCGTCGAAGTGCGGCCCCCGCCATTGCCATTACTTTTTTGCTTTGAGGCTGCGGCGGCATCTAAATGAACTAAAGATCAACTTCGCTTTAGGAGCCTTAGCCTCATTACGAATGGAAATGATGATGGACAATAATGACGCGACAACAGGAAGTCCAACTTGCAATGCCGACGACAAGTCGTCAACTCCACTCGTCGAGTCGCGGCGTCCCCACCTATCCGAACCGAACCCAAGTGAATGAAACCCCAATCGAGAAGAACTCGAACTCAAACTCGGACTCGGACTCGAACTGGAACTGGGCTAGTGCATCGTTAAATTGATTTGTGTGTGATCTCCGATCCGATCGGTGCAGCACAACTAGTTTCCAATGCCTGAGAAAAAGGCCAGAGATGTGTCGGCGAGAAAAACGAAATAGTTTCTGTTTCAATATTTGTTTGAACATTTCAAAAATGCCACTTAAACGACAGTCTTCTTTTCATGAGCCAACTTCCGTTTAAGGCGCGTTCTTGGCCTTATCATTGTCATAAGAGAGTTGTAAAGAATCCCGTGAATGTTAATGAGATGGGAATAAATCAGCCTTTATGGCAATCAGAACAGCTGCAATTCAGAACATTTAGGCAGTAAGGTATCTAGATTTGTAAATTAATTAACAGAGTGGCAAGTATATACATTTGGCAAAACAATAGTAGAGTTCACTAGTATGTGAATTTATATTATTGCTGTTTTTCTCTTACTTATATTTGTGATTTTTAGATATACTAAATTTCAAAATGAGCTAAGGAGTGGTTTATTTCTCTAATTACCAAAATGGCCTCCTAATGGCTGCTGCAAATTGAGTAACACATTTACAACAATCCCAGAATTGTCAGGGCAGCCAAAGCCATGGCCGAAAGGGAACCGTTAGGACCCATTGCGAGGATTGTCATAATTTCGACAGGCGCACAATGGGAAAATGAAGCTGGAAGCCAACACCCGCAACTTCAGAGGCTGGTAACGGGTAACCTGGCCAATTCGGCTGACTGTCCGACTGGCAATAGGAATTAAAGTTAACAAATTTCCGACAATGTTTGGACAGTTTTTCCGAAAAAGCCAGCCAGCAACACAACACAGAACAGAACGCCAACAACTACAAACTGCAAATGACGCCAAGTACCGTAATTGTGGCTCTTTTGGGTTCTTTTGTCCGCATTCAAAGTTGTCAGATAAATGCAGAAATGCTTAAAGAACAGGAGAGAGTCGGAGCCTGTGCTGGGGATGGTGCAGGATAAATACACTACAAGAATTGGGAGGCCATAAAATCCTAGTACTGGCATCTCCCCCAGATACATAAACAGAAAAATAGGAAATATTTATCCTTGTGACACAAAAGGAGACATGTATACTAATTCAGAAAATCACTTGATATCTTTTGGAACAACTCCTAAAAATAGTTCCCAGTGCAGACCTATTGCAGATCGTTTTGCTGACAATGCACCTCGTAGGTAGCCAGACCAGCTTCCTTCCATCAGCCAACGCAGACGCCCCAAAGGCCTAAAAGTTGCCGCCAACTTGCAATTGCCAAACATTTTCCCCTTACCCTAACATTTCCCCTTACTGGCTTTTTTTTGCGGATTTTTTAGGTGGCTTTCAGGAGAAGGAGGCTTTGGCTACGAGCTACGAATGTGTGTAAAGTTAAGTTGTCGTCGGTCGATTGTTGTTCGACGAATCGTGATTTTGTCAATTGGAGCTCAAATTTTTTGTGCTCGGCTTCCTTTGTGACTGTGAAATGTGGCATGATGGTGGCTTGGTAATGGGAAATGGAAAATGGGTGTGGGAAAGGCAATTAGAGCGATGGAAAGTGCCTCCGACTGGTTCTAAATCGAATGGGAACCGATCACAAGGAATCCACTTACCTGTGCTCAATTCATCGGCTTGTTTTTTGGGTAAATGCAGTGGGATAAAATAGGAATCTTCATTGTATATATCTGTTTATAACTTTTATTGTTATAATATTTAATTAAACATTTTAAGGCCTCATCGTTTTTCTGTTAATACATTTGTATCTATTTTATTATCATAGTTTTCATTCGTGGCCCAAATTAATCAAGTACATGCTTTGTAATTTTCGGATTAATATAATAGCTTAATGCTTAGTATTTAGATATCAAAGGGGAATCATATTTTGTTAGTCTTTACTATTATTAAAATCGACTGTTACAAGTGACCCACAGAATCATCATTCAAGTACTCGGCCAACTCTAAGTTAAGACTCCAAGAAAGTAGCAACAGAAATCAAATATTGATGAGTTAGGCCTAAAGGGAAGAGGCCGAGCCGTAACTTCTTGGAGGAACTCTGGAATTAAGCAGCCAGAATTATAGCTGATCACTGATGATCACACAAACTGAACGGTTCTCGGCTCGGGTTGTTTGCCTTTGACAAACAGAAAGGCAAAAGGGAGAACAGAAACGAACTTCAAATATATCAACACATGCCACAAATGTATAAAAGATGTGAAGGCAACACGACTCCGGCTGCAGGCCTCATATTCATATTGATGTATTACGATAGTTTGGTGGAAGTTCCAACTCGTCTCAAGTCGACTCTTGGGGCTGTAAAAAGCGCTCGTAAAACCTACAAAAACATGGCTGGGAACGCGCCCAAAAATGAGAAAAAAGAAAAATACAAAGACCAAATGAGTTGGGGAATAAAGAACCAACTGCAGGCAGCAAACAAGCCAAGAAGGTCTTAGCCGGCAGATAAATAATGGAAACGCATACTAATTAAATGGTGAGAACTCTGCCGAGCCAGCCACCTAAGCCATGTCCAATAATTTGCACCCGGAGTGGCTCGTATCCCAGATCACAGCTTATTCATCATCATCAGCGAGAGTATCATCTCAAAAATATGTTAATTATGACGTTGAGTCTAATTGCTAATGTCCATAGACTTGGTGTGGATTCCTTTTTTAACATTTCCTCATTAATTGATTTCAATGAGATGATAATTACCGACAAAAGGGCAATTAATGTGAGCCACAGAGAAAAAACAACGAAACCGATATTAATGAAATGAAATGAAATTGAATGCAGACCCCAAAAAAATCAACGTTTAGCTCTCAGCGCCGCACAGAAGTTCCCACATCATTAATAAGAAATAAAGCTGAACAGGCAGCGGAGACACACACGACGACCAGGCGCTACAGAGCTGAAATTCAAACGAACCACGAGCAGCAGATACAGATACAAAATAACAGATACAAATGTATCTACATGACGACAAATTATGCAGCGACAAGCAAGCGCAGCGGCCGGAGATTCCTCCTTATCGGACTTCTTATATTCGGACTGCCTCGGTTTTTATTTTTGTGTTTTTTTTTTTTTTTTGTGAAAATAAATTATAAACAGTTGGAAATTAAGCCGAACGTTTTGTCCGCTGTCCGTTTAGTGGAAATTT
Organism: Drosophila orosa; assembly: GCA_018904745.1. Taxonomy (NCBI): domain Eukaryota; kingdom Metazoa; phylum Arthropoda; class Insecta; order Diptera; family Drosophilidae; genus Drosophila; species Drosophila orosa. The sequence goes on from JAEIIH010012537.1 coordinate 8,915, forward strand.
ATTGGTCGGGAATCTTCGACGGCTACCTGAACGTAGACTTTGATCTACGATCAGATTAAGCTTCTCTATTCCCGCCAGAGCTGACAATTTATCCTTTTACTGGACACAAGTCTCCTTTTTTCAGAACTATTTATATGATGGAAATAAAATAAATCTATGTGTAACAATTTTTAAGGTGAAGATAAAGAGATCTGGACCTCCAGGGTTCAAAACCTTACAAAGATCTGGCCAAAGTTATACAATTTACCGCAAGATGATTGAATATTTGATTTATATTTTCTATTAAATGTATGTGTTCAACAATTTATGGCTAACTAATCTATGTAGATTTCAAACGCGGCTTGTGGCTGCACTGATTCCCGCTGGTCATCTTCACACTCTATTAGCTGCAGCTGAGCCTCTATCTATCGGTTGGATCTCAAAGCGTTTACGGAAATATTTTATCTATTTCATTTACATATGCCACCAAATAGATATAGCCTGCTTATACACTCGGCTACTTAAGTTGCTGAGCCCCACTCTGCTGCGGTTCCTCGATGTGTTCTTTAGCTCATAAAACTCCACCGGTGAATCATGGAGTCGTCCCCTTGTTCCTCGGTTTCCCAGCTTCGACTCCTCCCTCCCTTGGGCTACCAAAGGCGAAGACAGCCTCCCAGTCTCAGACTCGGAGCTCTGATCTTCGGGGCCTGCATTTCATTTATTGTGTAATTCCCTACAATGTACTTTTGGTTGCCACGGATTTCTTGTCTTCGCTTTTGAATTTGATTCTTGATTTTATGTCAGTTTATTTATGATAAGATGACCTTTTTTTCTCCTTTTTATCCGCTGGCTTCGTCTTTCCCGTCCATTTAATTTTTGGTTGTATTTGTATACCCTCTCAGGGTATTATGATTATAGTCCGAGGTTTGCGACGCAGTGATGGAGTCATTTCTGACCCTATATCTATCTATCTATATCTATACTGACCCTCGATCTAGCCATGTCCTGAAAACAACAATTATATGATTTTTAAAAATATTAAAATGGGTTTCATCATTAAAATTGTCAAGAAGTAATTTTAAAATTATAAAACTCCATATACCTTAACCTTAACCCAAAAAAACCAACACAGAAAAGCTTTCAGAATTGAAATTAATGCATTTTTGGCTTAGTTTCGATCGATTTCAAATTCGGTCTGCTGTTCAAATTGCCAACTGCAAGGGTATATAAAATTCGGCTACCCAAAGTTAGTTTCCTTTTTCTTTTTTTCGTTTTTGTCTGTCTTGAAAAAGGAGTTCAGCTTCTCTAGTTCTCACTCAGTCTCACTGCATGAATGAATGTATGAATGAAGCTCATTAAATTATGGATCCCTTAGGCGGGGGGATGTGGGAATCTGCCTGCAGAGGATTGTGAAATATGAGTAGGATGCCCCGAATGTTTTTAAGGCGAAATCAAAGTCTGGGATTGAAAGATTATGAATTAATCCAGAGGTATACTATTGGGAAAGAT
>JAEIIH010012538.1:0-10152 GCA_018904745.1 Drosophila orosa
TAATGAGGTTTCTTATTCATTTAAATTCACAACTGAGTCAGTAAAGATAGTGCTTATCTTACTGCCACTGATATTGATCGAGAATACAGAGGTTTCCATGCGATTTCCTGGGTCACACCTTTAATCCAATTCGAAGCCATGAATATTCGCATACTCGTCGCTAAATCACGGCCATGTCACCGCGATCAGTAATGAATAATTGCACAGCGGGGCAGGGAAAACGACAATAAAGAAACCCCGAGTTGTCTCACAATCGGAATCATTTCAAGATACGAGATGCGAGCTGCGAGTTGTGAGCTGCGAACTGCCACGATTCAGGCAGGTGTCGCACTATGGCTGGCCAGGTAAATACATAAATCTCTTGCGAAATCGAAGCAGCAGCAGCAGCAGCAGAAACAAGCAGAGCTAATGATACACGGCAAGCAGCCATCCAATCGAATACCAATTACAATGTTTGACATTCCGCAAAGTAAAAGATACAGTAACCAAGGTGCGCTCCATTTGATTGATTGCCTATGCCCAGGCTGGCGGTTTTTTGGCTTTTGCTAATCATTAATACGTGATGCTATCGAAATTGTGGATAATTAACGCCATATTTGTTGCCTGCAATGGACAATTAGACGAGAGGCACAGACCAAAAGGAAAAATAAATTGCATGTGAGATAAAATCGCGCTTTGCGTTTTTCCTTGCCAGTTTGCTGGCGGCTAATGGCTTGGAAAACGCGCTCGAATCGCTTGCGGGTCGCGCGAGTCGCTAGTCGGCTTTATTTGGCGCTTTTAATGCAAACTATTTCGCATTTGAATCACAGGCATTTTCCAAGTTGATTTGTCGCCTGTGCATGTCAATCACAAGCATTGAGGTAGCTGGACTTAAAGGTACAAATGTGATCGAAATTATAGGATTTAAATTGAACTAAACAAAGTTTTTATAGGCTTAAAATGTGCAAGATTTAAATTTATATAACAAACTAACAACAGAAACTAGTGTAATCTTTAAATATAAATGTAAAAAAACCTTCTACATTATTTTAAATATTTAAAACCTTTTAATGAGTGCAGATTTTAGGCCTTCTTTCATTCTTATTTTGTAGAACTTCCTTTAAATAATTATTCCTATTATATTGCCCACTGTTGTGGCTCTTTTCGGGCTGCTTGTAACATGATTTCCAAACGATAATTAGACACAGGCCACGGGGCCAGCAGCCACTTAATCTAATGTCTGTTCTCGGACCCCAAACACACCCCACTCCCTCTCCTGGCTAAACGACTTCTGGTCTGGCTTAGTTAGATAGTTATGTAAAGTGCTCGTTGGCTACCAGACAACCACCGGCAATGGATAACTGACACACTTCCGACACACAGCCATATCCATATATATATATATATCGATCGCGATCGCCTTCGCGGAGAAATGGAAAATCAAGGCAACTCCGCCACTTTTGTGGCTGCTCCAATTGTCGCTGGCCAAAACACAGAGACAGCCACTCATGCGGCGGGCCATAAAGTCAATTCACTTCAATTGCCGGCCATTGAGCTAGTTTTTCCGGCGCATCTGGACTCATCTCAAAATCAAATCAAATCGAATCGAATCGCAACGAGTCGTCATATTAATCAGGCGCGATTGTAAAAGGAAACTTTCTTTCTTTGGCATTTCTTTGGTGGCATTTTCAAAGGCATCGACTTAATGGCACTTAGGTGTCGAACATTTTATGATTTTACGATCGATGGCGATATGGCGATATGGTGTTATATGGCCTTGTCTGTCTGGGTTCTTCAGTTGGTCTCTGTGGCCGTTGATTAAATCAGGCAAATTGGTTAGGAAACAAATGTGGGCTTTGTTCACTTATCTGGGAAAGTGCCTCAAAAACTATGGTTTGTTATGGAAATTAAATATTAAAAGGGAATTGCTTTGACTTGAATATAATTAATATATTTTACCAAGTTAATTAGAATTGATCAAGTTTACACACCTTTTCTTTTTTGCCTTTCTCTAATAGATATATTTTTTTTAGCACTTTTTAAACTTTCGCAAATCATTCAAATCACTTTTTTGAGTTTCCAAAATATGACAATAATTAGAAATCAATTTACACGTCGGATTTGAGATCTCTCCCGACTCCAGGGGAGCATTGTTCGCCTAGCCCGTCCTTTTTGACTGTCGGATCAGAGTCCGCGGCCGAAATTTACATTCATGTCCATGTCATGTGTCCGAGCGACTTGGCACGTTTATGTTTGCTTATGCGCGGGTATTAAAGTCTTAAGTGAAATCCCATGTCACGTGTCAGAGATCGGCCTGAAAATACAACCCCAAATCCAAGCCGCAAGTCGGCAACCGAAAACTGAAAACAGAAAACTGAGGCTCAGCCCCCTTAGAGCCAGACCCAGACCCAGACCGAAATCAATTGAGAATCGCTATGAAATAAATACTTCAGAAAATGCGAATATTCATAAATATGTGGCAAAAAAGTAAACAAAACGAGAACACTGAGAAAATTCCCAAGACTATATATTATCTTTACGAATCACAAATATGTGATTTCTATATTTAAAAACATATAAATTTAAGGAGAATTTCCATTTAAAATTTAGGAGAAAGGAAGGAACTTGCGCTAGTTTAATAATAATTATCAGAACTAGAATTCATGAAGTTACTTCTAATTTTTTCTGCGTGGAGTCTTCTTGGCCTGGCTTAGAAAGCAGAAGACACTGGACGTTGTGGCCGGGAGCCCGAGGCGACGGCCAGCCGCCTGGGTGACCCAGTTTCCTGCCATTGCCGTGGCCATCTCCATCTCCCATCTACCATCGCCCATCTCTGTTCGAATATCTCCAGTTGCAGGCCCACAGCAGCTGCTCCTCCATCGAGACTTCGGCTGCTCTTCGCTCTTCGCTCTTCGGCGAGCGTTGGAAAAACAAACTGTCAGTTTAACCATTTGACAGTCGCTTTGAGATACACGGGCGCAGATATGAGATACGACTGCTGGCTGGCTCGAGTATCTGCAGCAGCTACTTCTGCAGTTCGCGATGCGACTGCATCCTGCCCAGACAAGCTATCTGGCACCGGCGATCTCCCCCGTTCCCAACCCACCAGCCAATCCTCCTCCAGAATCGGATCCCAGCGGCGCCCGACAATTGAAACTTTTGCGCCGTTTTGGCGTATTTAAAGTGACATTTGCTGACAGTCGGACGGCTATGATCCCGACGAAAAAGATTTGAAGGAGGACGTGGAGGAGGAGGAAACTGCCTCTGATCTCTGATACAACTCTTAGCTGATCGCTGATTGCTGATGAACCGCTGATGGGTTCAGTGGGAAGAGCTATTGTCATTATTGTTGGAGTTAAATCGAATTTAATTAAGAGAAAAGCAGCGATGGTTGTAATTGTTTTGTAGATGTTTCGCTGATACTTGTGTGATTTAAAGAGGTATACAAAATGGGGGAAAATCAAGTTAAAAGTTGGAGAGTTAAGGCTTTAATACCTACGCATTGATTTAAAAAGAAATGTAGCCTCTCCATGGATTTTTCTGTATTATTCTTCAAATCCGTAGAATCCCCTTAAGTTACCTCCAAATCGATTTGTATACTCTTAGTGTTCATATTAGCTTAACAGATAATCCGTAAAAAGCTTTCAAGAACCACCCAGAAAATAACGGATATGGTTTTTATGGCTGCATTGAACAAATCGGTTCACACTCTGTGATGGCTTGATTAAAAGCGAATTAAACCGTTTTACGATCATCCAAAGTCAAGAAAGGTGCTTCGCCCACGTTTTCCCAAACGGGAACTCCTCCTCTTTGGAAAATGTGTCAAAGTGGCGCTGCTGATAAACCCAAATGGGCGACAAAAGAGGCGCTTAGAAAGATGAGCGGAAATGGGAGTCGATGAGATGTATAACAAAAGTCACTTCACCGACAGTTACAAAAGAGATTTCTTTCTCTTTTCCATTCTTCTGCGTTGATTTCTTTGGCATTTAATTTCTCGTTTCCCCCCTAGCTTTTCCATTTCTTTGATGGCCTCTCCTCATCTTCTCATCTCTAGTGGCAGCATAATCAAGAGGCCATTAAAGTAAACACACTAAAGACGACGCCGATGCTGAGATGCCCCTCCATCTACCATCTCTGCACAGTGTCATGATGATACTTATGAAAGGTACTTTTGTTGCGTATTTGCAAGATAAATAGTAGGGTACATAATGAACCAGATATATAAGGTACCATGTACTTAATTGGTTTAAAAACTACTTAAAGGGTATCAATAATAAAATACTTAAGATAACTATAGTGCTTTTATGGATTTAAGTATTCTTTAATTTAATTAATAACATGAATAATCATTATAAAGGTTCCCTGCTTTGTAGGTACTTCCCATCACTAACTTTTGACATGTGAATCCAACTATAAGTGTTTTGTATCTTGCAGTACGGCGAGTATCTCGTAGTACGCACTCACCTGCATGTAGCGCGCCAGAGCTGCGTTCCGCTGCGCATGCGACCTGAGCTGCGGCTGCGGCGAACCCAGCGGACTCACAATTGTCGAGGTGGATCCACCGATTCCGGTGTCATAGCCCTGAGCGTTGGCGCCATCAACATCTGCGGAGGAAAAAGAGCGGGAGACACATGCAAAACGATGTTAGTAATCAAGTCAAGAAGTGTTTGCACAAACGCACTCGGGGAAAATGCAAATGCAAAGTATAATTGTGGAAATATGTATGGGTGTGTGTGTGCAAAAAATGCTAGGTGAAAAGTGGCACACATGTGTGGCCCTTAGGAAAGCGCTTTCCCGCCGTAACCAGTGGGTCAAAGATGACGGATGTGGGTCAACAAGTCAACCGGGGGATTCGTGAATATTTATTGAGCTGTGGCTTGGGAAATCTTTTTCCCATGGAATAATATTGTAGCTAAAAGTATTTGATTACGAATTTAGAACTATTTATTTTATAATTTTTTTTGTATTCAATTTATATAACTTCTTTATTTGTAAAGTTGTTATGTCAAATCCACACACATTTTTCTCAAGTGCATCTCACTCCACAAAGTCTCACATAATTATCCTATCTAAATACCGTAACCACAACTGGATGAGGCAATTTCCATTCCACGAACTGTATCACTTAATTAGGTATGCAAATAAAGCAGAGCCCTGATCATAAATAACGAGACAGCAGCCAGCAAACCGAAGTTGGTAGTTGGATCGTAAATTCTCACGCAGCCGGAGGAAGCTTAAAGCAGGTGACACGATCGTGTACAATCGGCAGCTAATAAATCCAGTGGCTGGCAGGGCGTTGGGCCTACGGAATCGTGTCAGCAGTTGGCCAAACACGGACATAACTTTCGGTTTTCATGGGCATGTAACCAGTAGGAGTTGATGGCTCAAAGCCCCAGTTCGGGCCTTTGTCTCGTGGGCTTCTGGTTTTTATGAAGTTAACCGACAATACGAACTCTGCATGCCAAGCAATTTGTACACAATTCGAATATTAATTTTTCCAGAAAGCGCAAAAAAGAAAAAGAGGTGAGTCCCAGGTATCACACGATCAGGTAGCCGACTGTGCGGCATTTGCAACTTGAACCGCTATTTGAATGGCAGAAGACAAGTGCCTGGGGTATTATTTTTATGCCAACGTTTGCAAAAAGTAAAGTTAAAATTAAGAATTTATTATAATCATGAACAAAGGGATTTATAAATATATACACACTACAACAACATTTTAAAACAAATATTCCGAATGATAATTAAAACTTCTTTATAGTTGCTAATAAAAAGTTCTCCTTTATATCCCCCGATTACACTTAAAACTCGATTTGTTACTGCATTCCGCTGTACAAAAATACAAAACACCCCACCTTTTTATGGCTCCCGAGCAATTTCTGTGGCATTTTGCACTCAACATGTAACAGAATATTTGCCAGCCTCATATGGCATATCCGAGAGATATGCCAAAAGAGCGCTGAGATACACAAGTCAGTATGTATGTATCTACAGCTCTGTCGATATGCCGATATGTGTCGGAGGACTCGGCGGTGCCTTGTACTCACCTTTCAGCGAACTGTTCATGCACATGGGACACTGGTCGTTGCGGAACATGCAGGAATAGCAGCGCTCGTGGCCGCAGGTGTCGATCAGTTTCCGTCTCTTGCCCTTGTCGAAGGAGATGCGGCAGGAGGGGCACACGGAGCCACTGGCATCGTGCTCCAGGAGACGGCGGATGGACTGGAGATCTGCAATGGAGATGGAGACACATATGAGTTAACTTGAAAGGGTCTGCAAACAGGTTAGGATACACAAGTCAGGATATACACAAAAAACCGAACTGTTTAAAGCGTTCCGAAATGGTAATGAGAAAATTACAAGAAGCCCTTCAAAAAGGGGTTCCACAAGCAGGTGTTACCAAGCGTTTTTATTTATAATTTCAGGTATTATTGTTAGTCGGAGAGTATAGGGAATAACCCTGTAAGATTCAAGCACATTTTTGGGGTATCACAAATACCTAATTGAATTCGCTTCAAAGATCATTTAATCGCCTTTAGCCCCCGACAATTTCCGAACAATTTTAACGAGCTGAATATTGATAATAACAAATGCCATTAGTTTCGGTGCCCCTTTAAGGCCTGCATTTTCCACTCCTAAACCGATCGATCGGCTAACAAAAAGCAGTTACAAATTTAAATCGAAATACACAAATCTCGTTGCACTTGTTTTATGGCCACCGTTTGCATAAATTGACTCTGTCAATTAAATCTCGTTTGTGCAACTGTCAATTGTCTTTGGACCCAATCTCAGTCAGCAAAAAGAGCCTTCATTTGATCAGCTCTTTTTTTTTTTTTTGGTTGTTTGGCTCTGCAGCACCTGCAACTCTCCTCCTTCGACCAAACTGACCATTTAATCCATTGGCAAGCGAGCAGCAATCAGCGGAATTCTTTTCTTGACTGCACCACTCGGACTCGTAATTGATTTAATCTGCTCCGCCTGCCTGGTTTATTATTTCTATTAGCACTTTGTCTTTCTGTGTCAATATTATGTAAAATGCCTGCCACCAATCGTCAGCAATTTCGCTGGCATTGGCTTTTATTCGCGGTTGTTTACACAATTTTAAGTGCACAAAAGTGCTGACAGTTGATTGGGGAGAATCAAAAAGCAAATTGGGTCTTCATGGGAAGTTGTTTAATTTTTGTTGTAGAAAGAATTCTTGCTAAAATGTATTTTATTAATGAACATAAATTTTACTTTTTTGAAAGCTAAGGAACTCAGAAAGGAAAGAAATATTCCACCCAAATAAATATACTTTTAGAGGTATTCAGACACAAGGTTCTAATATTAAAATTCCTGACAAAATAATCGTATTAAATCCATTATTATTTATTTTAGAAGCAAGTAACCTTATGCTTTATTAAACTTAATAAAAGACTAGTCACTCATCTGCAGCAGATGCTAGAAAAGCAACAGTTCCCCCTTTCTATGCCGTTGAAATGTATGGCCTTAAATAAGCGAAATTTGTTTGTGTCATCCGTTGTTTTTGCATTCTGTCTACCCCAATTAGATATGCAATTTGAGAACGTCAGTTGCAGTTTTACATCCAGCATTTAACTGGCAAGCTGCAACCCCAACATGCATTCTGCCACCCCTGAAAAAAAGGGGTTTCCCTCGCTTCTGTGGCATCTGCTGCATTTTTCTGTAGCTGCCGTTGCGCCTGCGCATGCCATCGGCAATTGCCGTGCCACAGTTGACATTTTGTGCTGTATGCAAATTGCCTTTTGTCTGTGGCCAAACAAATGTCAGACGGGGCACACTTGTTGGCGGAACAGTTGTTCATAAATGGTGCCATGTGCGGCAGGGGTCACACACTCTTGTGGTCAACAGTCTTCCACAACCACGTCCACGTCCACGTCCATGTCCTCGTTCGACTCTGGCTCCGGGACTGCAGTGAAGTTCAAAGATAAAGTCCATGTGGGCTGTGCCTCCTCGTTGATTCCTTTCCACTCCAGAGACTGGCAGCTGTGACGGCCCACGCGGCAAATGCAGAAAAAGCGGTGAAAAAATCAAACTGCGGCTTTTGATTTGCAATAAATAAGCGAGCACAAAGATCGACGGCTGGCATTACCAGTACTTGGAGATGAAGAAAAGGTTATTTAATATTAAAAGAAAATATTTTTCTGGCTAAAAATTCTGCTAAATAAAATATTGTATCTATCAACTTAAGTTCTTGACTGTCTTCGACTTGTACATTTTGTAAAGATCTTTGACTGGGTATCCAATAGTCGATTTAAATGTCTGGAGCATTCTTTCCAGTTTTTTATTTTTTTGTCAAGTGGGCATGAATGGCTGTGGATGTGGCTGTGGAAATGGAAGTTGAAGTATAAGTAGAAGTCGAAGTCAAAGCCCATGCGCTTGTAATCCACTTTGCCAGGCGACCGGACGTGATTCTCGTTGGCGGTTGTCGTATTTGTATCCCACTCTCGAAAGCCCCGAACAGGAATCGATGCCGTCTTCCAGTTGGTCTGCCTTTTGGCCAAGCGATGCATCTTGGCTAGCCCAAAAACGGACTGTCCAACTGACATTGCTTATGCAATCGATAGAGTGTTATCGCCGACTCCAAGTCAAGTCACCTGCTGGACATGATGATTTGTTGCCTGCCTGACTGCCAGTCCACCCAGGTTACAATTTTCTGTGTGGGCTCCGACATCGAAGAGGTTTCGGGGTTATCAATGAAAATCTTAGTATTTTAACCATAAGAGTAGGATTTTTACGATTTAAATTGTATAGAATATGTTTCCACGATAATAACTGAATATATTTAGCAAATGATGCCTGCTAAAATTGATTACTTCCTGTAATTCCTGCCTTTCTCCAGGCTTCCTTCCTCGAGAAGCAGCTGCCAAAGAAAAGTCTTTATCTGATGCAGCGTGTGGGTTTTCCCAAGAGATAGCTTTAGTCGTGTACAACATTTACATTTTTATAATCATGTTTTAGGCCTAGACACGCACCTTGTTCTGTGGAGCGTGGAAATATACTTTAATTTCATGGACTCTAAACAAATTAATTGCGTGGATGCAATTTTGTAATTCTTGGCTCATAAATTATGGCCAAACTGAGAGACAGAGAGCTGATTTATAGAGCCTGCTGTGGAGTTCAATGCACTCGTAAAGATCTGGTACGAAATGATGATTCTTAATCTAAATTGCTAAATTATACTGGACTACCCTTTGAATTTTCCTTTATTTTTTTTGTACGCATGCGCGGCACAATTCTGCCGTTCATTGGATTTATTCATTGCAACTGCGAGCTGCGGTCTGGGCTAAATTGATTTGAATTTTCCGCCGCATTTTCCTGCCTCTCTCTCTCTCTGGTCTTTAATGAATGTTAGTTGTGGCTTGCCGGTTTGCCCCCTCAAAGCTTCCAAGTTGCCACGTCCCATGTGGGCGTTTTATTTCTGCTAAATTGGCAAACCGCGGCTCGGATCGTTCGGCTATAGAGTAGTCGGTGTGTGGGCGAATCTGCGTGTCTGCATCTGTCTGCGCGCCAGTGTTGGCACTTGTTTTCCTTTATGTAATTTCTTTGCGAATTATTTTCTTAATGCCCAACGCGGGCCTAATTCAATTTGCGGTTTTCCCTCAAGCCGAAACCGAAACGTTTCCCAGCGGAATGCCAATGGAATGCGAAGTGATGAGACCCGCAGTTTGTGGCGGGTTATCCGCAAATTCAAATTCGTAAGTGCATAAGTGGTAAATTGGTTCTCAGAGAGAGGAATGTGGGAATCTTTCCAGAAGGGTCTAAGGAAGAATAGCCCCTGTAATCATGACCATAATTATTTTTTTAATGATAAAATTATATAAATTAAGCTAATCGAGAATTCATTGTGTTTCATATTTGCCAGACGACAAAGTATCTCAACTTCTTTTGTTTTCAAGCTCTGAATTAATTTCTTAGGTAGATATTTCCATCACACCACGCAATCCACAGAAGATTCCGTATCTGGAAGGTTAACAACGAAGCCCTTTATCTAATCTTAGCGATGAGTATCTGAGAAACTTGTTTCTGATTTTATGAGCCATTAAAATAGGTTAAACCAAAACAAAGGGCACGAGCTGATCTTGTTCTTCTCCAAAAAAGCATAAACCATAAAAAATGATTTTGTAAAGGCGATATTAAAATTTTGGAAGTGTC
>JAEIIH010012551.1:0-10061 GCA_018904745.1 Drosophila orosa
TTTGCAAATTTTAATGATGTAACCCCTTATAAAATTTTGAAAAAATGGCAAAAAAATAAAATCATGCCGGACATGCCTAGAACGAATCAGTTTTCAATGCTGATCAAGAATATATATGATTTATAGGGTCGGAAATGACTCCTTCTCTGATTTGCTAGGTTGGTGACTAGGTTGGTGACTGGTAGGTGACTCAAATTATAATACCCTGTAAGGGTTTAAAAATACTTTTACTAAATAAAGTAAAGGAAATACAATTCATTTTCGCTTATAAAAATAGGGTATAGCAATTCCTACTATCAATTTTATTTCAGGCTGTTAAAGTCACCAATTTTATGAGCACTTAAAGCGGGCTTTGAACCCACTTAACCATAATTTCCTTTTACTAGCCGTTACATACCCCCGGGACTTCGAAAAGCCAAAAGCTAATTTAGTTGATGCGTGAACATATTTTGGCTTATTTGGCTGCTTTCCTGATTTTCTGGCTTCGTGTTTTTGGCGGCTCTTGTAACGAGGCTGCTAAATCGAATGTGACTAATTCGCGGCAGGCAGAGAGCCTCACCGAGAGCCAGTGACTTAGAAGGCGGCAAGGACACGGCCAAGGACCTGCTAATAAACCAGCAGTCATCGAGCATGAAGCGAAGCCACAGAGTATTATTAATATATTAAAGACAATTCAATTGGAAAATTGGCAGAGACGAGACGAGGCAAAGTGTTCGCCGTTCGTTCTGTTCTGTTCTGTTTTGTGGATATGAAGTAATTGAAATAAACGAGCTGCGAGATGGAAATGCCATACATTGAGCTGCCGAGGGGCAACCGTTGCCTCCATTCGCCCGGGCTAGAGTTGAATGTTTAATAAACGATTTCCGTCACAGTCGAGCATTTGAAATGCAAGCAGCCCGGAATGTATCTGTAGCTGTAGCTGTAGCTGTATCTCTGGCTGTTTCTCTGGCTGTACATCCGAATGTGTGCAGCTGAGATTAGAGCGGTGTTCGTGCCAGCCAACAATTGGCAGAGCAAACTGAAAATCAGTGCGTGGAGTATCTCCAACTGTGTATCTGTATCTCTGCCTGCACGAGTATCTGTATCCGAATCTGTGCTGTGCCACAATGAGCTCACTTTGTTGTGTGTATGTGCGGGTGCATGTCGGACATTTCATTATCGAAATGTGCGAGTGTGCCAGCCCCTCGTGGAAATGATAATGAGGGCTTATCGAGCGACGCCTGGCAGCGGAAGTGACCCGCTCTCTCTCTCTCTCTTCCATTCAAATAAATCGGAATCAGAGAATCAGAGAGCTCTGAGAATAAAATGTGTGAAATTTCCCAAAAAAATGACCAGCCGGCCAGCCAATAAATAAATAAAAATCAATCAACAAGTGGCGACTATCCGTTGTCTGCATTCTCAGCTATTCTCCATTTCTCCTTTTAAATATTTATTCAGCAAATGCTCTGACTATAATAGTTATCTTTTATATGCAAATACCACGTCTTTCAGTTTGATTTTCATTTTTACCTAGCAAATACATTTCCCATCTCGATATTACACCGAGTAAATACCGAAAAATGTTGAATTATTTATCTTTCTTGACTCAATATGCACTATAAGTGATTATTATAATTAAAATAGTTAAGAACCCCCCCACATTGGTAAAGGTAAATCTGCCCAGCCTGCATATTATTTGGAATATTTGAATAGCTCAGAACACACACACTCACGGCAGTGCAATCAAATAATCATAAATAAGTAATGATGTGCCTGGTTACTGCCAGGATTCCGGCACATCTCTCCCTTTTCCCCGATATCCTTGGATATAACTACATGCAGGCAGGCAGGCTGGCAGGCAGGGGAAGGATATCTGTATGTGTAAGTGCAAAAGGCATTTATTTCTGGACCCCAAAATGAAGGCACGACCAGGCGTGGCTTCAAATTGTAATGATGCCACGCCCCCGCCCTTGCCACTGCCTCTGCCGCTGCCTCATCCCGCAGGATGCGGCCTCCCCACATGTATTCGCACAGAGAACTTCCTTTTGCCAGCGAAGAGCAAATAAATTGCTATAAAATTTTACCCAAAAGTCGCATACGAAGCCCCACAGCAGTCGTGTGGGTGTGCGAGTGTGTTTGTGTGTGCTGGGGGGTGTGTGTGCTTTTTGGAGGCTGTGGGGGCGTTTCCCCCTGCAGCCTAGTGCCCGTTTCAATGGCATAACCAGACCGAAAAGCCTCGGCCGAGCACTGAGAAATGAGCTCTCCGAGGGGAGGAGGAGGAGGAGGAGTCGGAGAAAGACTGTCGTCATGTCAAGCAATTCAATTCAATTTGGTTTCTCACGCGTTTGTTTGCCCGCCCCAAGCTTCCTTCCTCCAGCCCCCTGTCTCCTGTGTGTGTGTGTGTTTATTTTTATTTAATTCATTTCTTTTCCCCAACTGTCAGTCCCACCATATGCTTTGGCATTTTATTTTTTGGCCTGATTATGCTAATATTGATGGCAAATAAATAACAATCTGCAGAAAGTGGAAAACTTTTCTAGCAAATATAGCAACTTTTCTTTCTTTTCTTTCGTTTGGCAGCTCATAAATTTTCTCCTTTAAAATATATATATAGAAGGAAGGGGGCCATAAAAAACGGCGAAAGTGAACAGATTATGGCTGTCATAGATGGTAATTTATGGTGCCTTGGGCCATTTAATTGATTTAGCACAAGTCACTACTCCCCCTTGAGGGTACAGAGCTGGAATTACAAACGTTTCTTTCTCCCCTCCCCGAGGGAACTCATTTATCTGGCCTCACTCACACTGCACATATTCCACACTCAGCTCGAAATTATGCTACACACACTCGACACACTCGCTCACGACACACGAATGATGATTTTAACACGCTTACTTACATGGCAAAATGCAAGGGGGACTTTCCAAAAGGGGGTTTTCCAATTTCCGCTTAGCTGCTTCCGGTTCTGTTGGCCGCCGGCGACTTTAAGTGGCCACCGCCGCAGCTGTCATCATCGCTCAACTTAAAGCCTGGCCGCCGGCTGTTGCTTTAGCGCCGAGTATTGATTGCGGGATGCCTCAACACACACAGAGCAACACAGGGGCAGAGAGCCTGGTCTGGTCACACGGGACTCAACTATGTTCGTTCCTCCTTTTAGCCGCTGGAACAACCTGACACGAGCGAGTTCTGCAGCCAAATGAATCCATGGGATGCTGCGTATCCCTCAGATGTACGAGCAGCAAAAACGAACTTTGGCTTCGGCTTGGGTTTCGGCTTTTTGGGATTTTACCTTCGGTAGATTCCAATTTTTTGGGACAAGAGTTGGCTGAGCTTGTGCGCAGGACTGGAGAGCAGGATGCTCGTTGGGGAAATGTAAACAAAAAACGCTCGTCTCCGCTCGGCTCTTGGGATGCTGCTGCTGCCTTTAATTAGCCACCGCTTGCATATCGAATCGGAGCCAAAGAGAGGCTTCTCGGAAAGAGAGTCTCTGTGTGAAGAGAACGCTTTCCCCCCTCGAAGAGCTTTCACGCTGATAAGGCTACTGACCTTTGTCTTGGCCAGTGGCGGGGGGTCGTCACGGATGGCATACAGTGGGCTTAGCCCGGCACTAAACGCTCTCGAGTGTTTTCTAAATACGTTGAAATTTACACAATTTTCAAATTTCGCCGCTTGGCGTGCGCTTTTAATTAAATTAATGCATTGCCTACATTGCGGCGCTCTCTTGGCCACTTAATTGTTGGCATTTTTCTTCGCCCCACTGAAGCGGGGTGGAGCTCCTGCCGCTGGTGGTGTGGTGGTGCTCCTCCCTGGGGCTGTGAGGCACAAGGCAGTGCGGGGGCAGTGCGGGGGCGTCTGGACAAACAGCTGTGCCATGGAGCGCATAGATTACACAAC
This sequence comes from Drosophila orosa, assembly GCA_018904745.1. Classification (NCBI taxonomy): domain Eukaryota; kingdom Metazoa; phylum Arthropoda; class Insecta; order Diptera; family Drosophilidae; genus Drosophila; species Drosophila orosa. Next base: position 3,874 of record JAEIIH010012551.1, read on the forward strand.
AAACAAAAGCCGCTCAGAGACAAAAGCCAGCGCCAAAGTTGAAGTGGAGAAAGTGGTGGCGCACACAAACTGGGGGAGCCAGAGCTTGGCCCTCGGAGTGGACTCGGACTCGAACTCGAACTCGGAGCCGTTGTCCCCGTGTGCGAGCCATTTGCTGCGAAATCTGAGCAGCTTTAATTCGAGATCCCCGGCATACGTCAAATGTTGAATGAAGGCAAATTTGTTTTTCCCGGGGTAGCAGCAGAAAAGCAAAAAAGGAAAAGGGAAAAGGCTAGAGAAAAGCCGGGAAAACTCCGTAAGGGTGCTTATTAATCAAACGAGTCCAAGTTGGACACTCGACTAATTGCCGTGGCTCATATGCACGTACTCTTAGGAGGGCGTGCATCTAGATGCCAATTAATTGAAGTGATTCATCTGGCGACCATTTTTCTATAAAACACATGACTCTAATAATATTTGCATTGCTTTTTCCTTTTTTTTTATACATAAATATACCTTGATTTATTATTTGGAGATACATAAAAATTGTTAATTGCTATACGATTTATTATTTATGAAGGTCATGATTTATGTACATTTATTTTACAAAAAAGAAATAATAATGTAATAGGAATTTATGTATATCCCTTCAGGGGTTTATAATTTAAGAAGGAAACAATTTAGACACTATAAAACATATATATTCCTGATCAGCATCAACAGCCGAATCGATTTAGCCTTGAATGTATTTTCGCAACATTTTTTTAAGGGGTTACATCATTAAAATTGTCGGAAATTCGAATTAACCTCAATTTAAGGATAACGAATATTTCAAACGATAGCATTCTAGTTAAGTAATAGTATTTGTTTATCTTATAATACTTGGCCAAATAGTTTAAATATTTTACCAAACATATTAAGCTACAGAAATACTCTTAGCAAACTAGAACAAATAATATGTAGTACAAAAAACACCACTAAAAATGTGATTTCTATCTGCAACACTTACCTTTCCAATGCAAATACCGACCGCTTTGAATTTGTTTTCCACTCAGTCAATTATCTGACTAATTTCCCAGATTAACATTTGATTTCCTGCAGCCACGTGTAACCCTTTTTCGGCGAAGGGGGTCCGGGTCCTGGGTCCTGCCTGCATTTTCCCACTGAACCAATTTGAATTTAAATGCCCGCAGTTTGTTTGCTCGCCCTTCACACTCGCAGCAGGCAGCGGCCAACAATCAACACATGCCGTGTTAAATTATCTAGTTTTCAATCACGGTCTGGCAACGCTCAGCCAGCACGTAGTTTTTCTCCCTTTTTTTTCGCCCTTTTCCTGCTTGTTTTTCCCCTATTTCCACCACTCCCCATCCCAGTTCGAAGAGGAAAGCCGAATGATTAATGACCGCTTTGCATTGTCGCTGTTTTCGTCCTTGCAGCGAGATAACTTGTCGATGGAATGTGTCACGAGCAAAGTAAAACTAAAAGCCCTGGAAATGAAATTTGATTTTGTGCCGTGGAAGGACAAGGAAAAGGCAAAGGAAAGGGCTAAGCTGAAAGCTCCGAGTTGATTGAGTAACCTGGGCCAAGCGGAGAGCCCGGTGGAAAAGCCAAAGAAAGCACCAGAAGAAGAAAAAAAAGACGTGTCGATTGATAGCGATAGCGCTACCGATATGCAAGGCAATTTTCGGTGAAAGGACGAAGGACGAAAAACTCGCTGCAGAGAGCAGCGAAGCGGAGTTGGGAAAACAAACGGAACAGCTGACGATGCGGGTCGGAAAAGCAAGTGCTGATAATGACGATAACACGCTGACTCCGTTGACAGGCGGCCACCACCCCCAGCCACCCAGCCACCCCGCTTTTCCAGCTCCTCCCCGGAAAATACAAATAACAGGTTCACATTTTGGCCAATTGTGTGATGTGGTTTGGGTGTCTAGTTTCCTTCTTTCTCGCCCTGACAAATGAAAAATGTGTCGGGCATATTAAAAGGGATTTAACCCCCCGGAAAACCTCCAGCGCCCACTCCAGCGGATAAATGGTCCTGTCCAACGCATTACTTAAATTAATTTCGCTTTAAAGCCAATCCACACACACACATAAAGGACCTCAGCCCCAACGAAAAGGACAAAAACTCTCTGGCTAGAGTAAATATTTAAATGAGGACAAAGGGACACAGAAGGCAGCAGCAGTGCTGCAAAAGTAAAACAAATAAAACGCAAACACGTCGAACGCATTAAGCACGTGTAAATATTTGTGAAGAGCAACAACTGCAGCAAAGAACAGAAAATAAAAACAAAAATAAATATTATAAAAAAAGGGAAAATATCTTTGTATGTCAAAAGCTGTGCAAACCTTAAGGGGTACGGTGTCATTTCACTAATTAGCATATCATGAGACAAAACTACCCCAAGGGATATTAGCTTAGGTTATAAATTTTAAATCTCCAGCAAAGCCAGAGATTTATCATTCAAAGATTTGTTAGTAAGCCTTAAGGGAATGTTATTAAAATTATTTAAGGTTTACTGACAAAACAAAATTAATTACAAATTAAAATAGAGAAAGAATGTATAGCTTTATTGAAATTAAAAATGTAATTAATTAAAAAACAGTTCAGTGACGAAAAGCAATTACACAGGAATGCTATAATTGCACCATACATGAGTTGTTTTTTTAAATAACTTGTAAGTGCTATAAATATCTGGGAAATATGCTGGTCACAAAATAAGTTCTCGGGCAGCTTGGATATAAAAATTAAACTTTGCTTTGCACCTTTGATACTTCCTTCTTAACCTGACTAAAAAACAAAATAGTTTTCGGTGTTTATAAATTCTGTAGCTCTAGTTTTTTTTGTTAAATTTAATGAAGCGACCTCAGCTGCAGGAATTCTGTCATAACTTGGACTTTTCCTTACCTGCAACGCTTTCGTTGCATTACAAGGACTCTTTCTTCTTTTTTCCCAGGGCGTGTCTCTTGCAACAAATAACAAAAAAAAGGGAGGAAAACCCTTTTGTGGCTGCTTCTAATTAAAAAAGTGCCAGCGGTGGAAAGCGGTATCCGCGGCGGTCTTTGTCGCCAATGAACCAGCGACGAAAAAAAACACTGGCGACCAAGAAGATGGCACAAAATTCGTGGCATACTTTCGAGAGCAGCGCATATTTCGCCCCGGCAACGGGCCCCGGCATAATTAATTAAAATTATTCGCCGGGCAATAATAAATTTCTGCAACGTGTGTGTGCTGGTATGAGAGAGCCTGTGCGAAAACTTGGCCATAACTGAGCTTTGTGCGCAGCACGGCGGCCAAAACATAACTGACATCATTAGCCCAACTTTAATGGAGTTTTTGCCAAGTCCAACCGGGGGATATAAGCTAAACAACAAAAAATAAAAGGAGAACCCAATGAAATGAAAACAAAATTAAATATGGCCTTTTGCAGCCTCCTCCATGGTCCTGCACAAATTTATTTAGTAAACAATTTAAACTTTGCACATTTGTTTCCAAATATGCAGCGCACTCAATGGGACTTGGCTTATGCAAAACTCCGCTCTGGCCAAGTGGCTTAGATTTTTTGGTCCCCTCCACAAACACACTCATACATTGTGTAGTATATATATAAACTGGATGAAGGAGACGACGAGGTGGAAGGACATAATGACAAAGTTTTGCCACTGCCACTGCCAGTGCCAGTGCCAGTACCAAGGTGGCAAGAACTATGTGGGATTAGACAATTTGTATGCCAGCTGCCAGGCCGCCGCCGCCCACTCCGCCTGCGGTTGAACAGAACTCCAGGCCCAGACCAGAATCCTCACCAGAATCCCCGACCAGAGCCCCGACCAAGACCAAAGCAACCGCCGTCCGCATTAAGCCACAACTGATGTTTACATTTTTAACTACGGCCAAAGAAAAGTTTGCCTTGCCAGCAGAAAACTCAGCGTTGCCAGCCAGGAGAGAGACTGAGAGGAGAAGCCGCCCAGGAAACCCACCCAGTTGCCAACCCACCAAAGCCCACCGAAACCCACCACCCACTTATTCCAGCCCCTTTCTGGGCCATTTGGGCATAAAATTTAATGCATATAATATTGGCTAATGATGTTTGCAGTTGCGGGGCTTAGGCGAGCATTAACTTGGCCAAGTCCAGAACACCTGCTGTCCCCTATCTGGGCTACGCTGCTTTTCCCTTTTCCCCTTCCTACTCCGTGCCTCCTGTATATAAGTCAGTGAGGCAATTAAGTCTGGCAAGGAGTCGAAGACGTGGCCCCATGTTAATTGAATCAGACTTTAAAGTTGCAGCAACAGGGAAGGTAAGCTGAAAGGGATATAAGGGGGGATCTAAGGGAGTCTGAGGAATATTTAAGTATCCTGTCACTCATATATTCTCAGAAATAAAACCAATAATATCTGTGGATACATAGAAAGTTTAATTATAAAGAGAAAGTAAGGGGAGTCATTACAAAATATATATAGCTGACCCCACAAAAGGTCACAAAAAATATATATATCCCCACGAGAAGCCAAGATGATCTCATGGTCCTTGCTCATAAAAAAGAAAACTTTGTGCCGGAAAAGTGAGCTTTTGTTGGCTGGCCAAACAATTTCAAACTCATTAAAAATTGATTGACAGCAGAAACAAACACACACACATGGGCGAGTACACAGGACACCTACTACTCGTACATAAATGCAATCAGTGAGAGGACCCATAAATCTAATTGGCGAGTTTATGGCCAGGACTTTTGATGTCCTGACCCGCGGGGACGAGACAGAGTTGACCAGGGGAGCCATTCCGCTGCATGTTTGATGAATGCCACGTTGACAACGAACGACACACAACGTGTGGGGTGTGACATAATTAAACGCCAGAATCCAGGATGTGCCAGCTAATGAGCAGCAGGCAGCAGGGATGACAACAGGATAATGGCCACACACACACAGAGAGAGAGTGAGAGGAAATCATAACCAGATGCTGCCCATTTTTTGAAAGTAGGTTAATGTGAAATTATGGCAGTGGGCCCACTGCCGCCTTGTGCTTGCATTTTAAATGCTTTCATAAATACACAATCTGTTTAATTTGAAGCCGGCAAGGCACTCATTGCTTCCTGCTTTGATTCGCCGCAGAAGCGGCATGTGCTCTCGACCCTAATGACAGGAAATTGTGCGGTCAATCAAGCTGACCGAGCTGAAGCCAAAACAGCCACAGAAACAAATCATTATGGCCACAAAATCATCATTGGCAACTCGGACCGCCACTCGGCACTGGCATTTGCATAATTGCAAAGCCGAAAAACTTGCAGGCCTGCTGGAGCAGGAGCAATTAAGAGTTGGGCCAGACAATTGCATCATCCGTCTTCCGGAGCCATTTGTCCGCTTCACGCGCAGGACGCTGGACGCTGGACGCAGGACGCAGGACACACTGGAAACTGGCCACAGGACACCGGGGCGACTGGATGCTAGATATTGGAAGCTGGCCTCGCACAAACACATTTAGTAAATTAAAAGGGAATTTATTGCTCACTAAATGCAGCAATTGCCATGTGCATCCGTGTGCGCCGTGTCCTGTGTCCGTGCAATCCTGTGGCATCCTCTCGGCTGCCGGAAAGGTCCTGCCAAATGCCCTCGAGTGCGTGTTTGTTTGTCCGCTTAGCTCGGTTTGCTTAATCTTTGACAAGCAGCCAGAGGTCGTTGCCTCATCTCATCTCGTCTCGTCTCCACACCCAGCCACCACCATGCCAGCAATCAGGACAAACAATGCACGGCATGGCATGGCATGGCACCAGGGATTCCGCAGAGAGGAGAAGCCACAGGAGGAGGACCAGGCAGGAGCTGAGGTAACCCGGGAAAACAACAACAGACGGGAGAACGTGTGCATGCAGCTGGCAAAAACAAATGCGGCATCTGAGTTCAACGGCAACGCCCCGCACAGGTCGACTAATTAATTATATCATTACACTCGGCGGGTCGGTGGAAAAGGTCTAAGGAATCATTAAACACAAATCTAGACTAAAGTTTGGATAATTTAAGGGGAGTAAACGCTATTAAATTAGAAAAATCCAGCAGTTTATTGTCAAGTTTTTCCGGAGAAACCATTCAGCAGGGAACATTTAAATTAGAAGTGAAAATTCTTAATAGATTTAATTGTGTTTCCATTAGAATATAAAATGATAGTAAGAAACTAAATATATATCTATAAATTTAAGTTAATACAAAGCAAAACAAT